>CM062297.1:100870772-101034051 GCA_031216915.1 Pictodentalium vernedei | reverse complement strand
GAATATTTTATGAATGAAGATCGTGATGTCATGGTTTTGCATTCTTGTACATTGCATGACATAATCCCCATTTATTGTTCTACTTGTGCTATCTTTGTGGAAGTTTATTTTCGTGTTTCAGCTGTGTGTTTCTTTGTTTTATTTTTCAGGCTTAACACATGGAAGGCCTATATAAAATTATCATCATGTCAAAAAATCATCTAGTCTAATTTCATTCATTGAGTTGGTGATTTATTTATCATTTAATTACTGTCATCAAAAATGGTGGCCCTGAAATATGTTAGCAGTTTTCGATGAGTGCAGGTAAAAATGTTTTTTGTCTGAACTGAATGATGACGTGTGCGGTTGCTACCCTTAATACATATTTGTATTTTGTCTAGATGTTTTCAGGGGGGCACGGTGGCTCAGTTGGTAGAGGTGCAGGCTGCAAGCCGAGAGGTCCTCGGTTCGAATCCCACCTGCGGCAACCGTGTTGTGTCCTTGGGCAAGACACTTCAACCCCATTGCCCCATTGCCCATGTGGGGGGCACGGTGACGCTGTGTACGTCGATGGTGCACCTGTCTCTTCGACCAATGCTAACCCTGCTTGTGTGGAGTTGGAATGTTGGGGAGCTGACAGTTGCTCGCCGTTGCCCGGTGGTTCTCTCTGGGTACTCCGGCTTCCTCCACCCGTAAAACTGTCACGGTTATGGTTAGCCATTGTGCAGAAATATGTGACCTTAAACACCAATAAAAAAATAATTGTCTAGATGTTTTCACTTGCAGGGACCAATCAGGACTATTTAAAATACGCTCTAGCCTCAGAGCCTATTTTTTCAATTCATGCGCCAGATTTCAACTTACGGAGTCACACCGCTGTTTGTAACACACACTGCAAGTATGTAATAGCTCTCATCATTTTCATTTAGTACACTATAGCAAACATTAATCTTCACTGTGGTTTCTGATCAAGTATTGGCTGCCTAAATAGGCAGCCAAGACTTGATCAGAAACCACAGTGAAGATTAATGCTTTGTAATTAAGACTTGAAGTATTAACTTAAGCACTCTACAACAATGATAAATGATAATCATATATATAATACATGTAAGAGTGTCTCTCTCGATTATCCATCGAAAGAATATCAAAATATGATCTGAGAAGTTACGCGCCAACTGAGAAGTCTATTTCTTAGATTTAAGAGCCAGGTCCTGATGTTTCAGAACCAAATACGTACTGGCGCATGCCCAGGTCGGTCCCTGACTTGAATGGGGGGATTCAGGAGGAAGTACTAGACAGTAGAGAAAATACTGCTGTAAGATAAAATCATTTTCCGACAATATGTTGTGGTGCTTGTTTGAACTTACCAATAAATTATGAGAAATTAATTATGATCATGAACATTTCAGATAATCAAATGCCACTGTCAAAATGTTGACACAGATACTGAGAATTTTATTTAATTTTTCATGAAACCAAGTCATGGCTCCTCAAAAGCAGCCGTGATCCGATTTGATAAAATTTATTTATTTACATATTTATTTATTGGGTTTAACAGCGCTTTAGACAGCCAGAGTCGCCTCAGGTCACACAGTTTTACAGGTGGAGGAAGCTGAGTACCTGAAGAAAACAACCGAGTAGCAGAAAGTAATGTCAGATTCCGTAACGTAATAACTCCACACAAGCATGGTTAGCATTGGTTGAAGGCAAGTATACCATCAACATGCAGTACCCTTTAGGACACTGTGCTCCCACATGGGCTACTGGGATTAAATGCTTTGCCAAAGAAATAACACAGTTGCCCCTGGCGTGGGTCGAACTGTGTGCCTTTTGGGTTGAAGTCCAATGCCATAACCACTGAGCCACTGCACTTCCGATTTGATGAAAAATTCAACAGCCTGAAATCAACCAATTACTGATGAGAGGATTTCTCCTATTTATGAAGGTTTATTTATGAAATTTGATTTTCTTTCCCAGAATTGCCTATTATCCAGGTTGGCCATTATGATGTGACAGTTATTCCCCTTGATGCATGATTACTAGATGCAAACAATTGTTTAACCCTTTACCTAACAAATCGCCCGCATCTGCCCGCGTAATATGCAAAATGAGCAGTTGAAAAAATTTTATTGTTCAAAATATTTCAACAAAACCATATCATGTGACCCTCTCATTGGAACGAGCTCATTGAGCTCGTTCCAATGAGAGTTTACATGATATGGTTTTGTTGAAATTTTTTGAAAAATTTAAAAAAAATGATATTTAAAATAATAAATTTTGATATCGTCTGCATTGGGTAAAGGGTTAAAAGGAATTCATTAACCATTACTCATTGAAAGCAATCATGAAAACAGATGTTACCAGGCAAAATGGAGTGGATTGAAGATGACGAGAATTAATGACAGCAATGAGTGAGTATTGGGTTGAGGAAGAGAAGAAAGAAGAGAGATGTACAGAAAGTTCATTGCAATTAATGCAAACTAAGATTCACAGTTGTAAGCAGAGATTTGTCGAAGTGGGAGAAGTGATACTTTAGCTACTTGGATGTAGCGGCTTCCCCAATGAGGAAGCTGAGATGTTTGGATTGGTATTATTTATTTATTGGTTTTTAAGGTCACATATGTCTGCACAATGGCTAACCATGACTGTGACTGTTTTACGGGTGGAGGAAGCCAGAGTTCCCGGGGAGAACCACCGAGCAACGGCGAGCAACTGTCAGCTCCCCAATATACCAACTCCATACAAGAAGGGTTAGCATTGGTTGAAGACAGGTGCACCATCGACGTGCAGTACACCTTAGTACATAGCGTCACCGTGCTCCCACGTGGGCAATGGGGGTGAAGTGTCTTGCCCAAGGACACAATGTGGTTGCCGCAGATGGGATTCGAACCAAGGACCTCTCGGCTTGCAGCCTGCACCTCTACCAACTGAGCCACCATTTGGATTGGTAAACTACAGTACAGCCGCGGTGGACTGGTCACTTTCCACAGGTGGGCAATATTTCCACAGATGCAATAATATTAGATTCCGAATACTAATTATCGAAATAATCATCAAAAATTTTGCTGACGATGATTTTTATTACCTGGTAAATACATGCATGGGCATCACTGCCCACATGTAGATTACGACCAATCCATGGCGTCGGTACTGTAGGAGTATTTATTTATTTATTTATTGGTGTTTAAGGCCACATACTTTTGCACAATGGCTAATCATGACCACAACATGGAGATAAAGTCAAGGTCAGTCAATCATTTATACCCCATGTTGCCTATTTTAGAGGACTCGCACCCCAAACATTAGTGACTGGGTCTTATTTTACCAGTGAAAAAGAGCCACTTCCTGGGGTTCCCATGGGGGACTGTAGGAGTAAGACTAGAAGAAACTTCAGCCTTTATGAAATGAATGAGAAACAATAATACAGAGGAGCCAACTTAACTGGATATCTCTTAATTGAATAACCCTGTTAATTGAATATAATTTTCCAACACAAAACCATTTACCATACCTCCAGTACAAATTTGACCTGTTAATTGAATATAGGTTATAGAGTAAACTCCTGTTAATTGAATAAAAAATCTTGTAACCTGTCGAGAAATTACCCTGACTCTCCCCAGTTTTCCTTTGTTTATAGACCTATTTGGCCTCAGTACATCCAATACATGCATTTAATCTATTATATCTTGTTTGACAGAGCTCACGGAGCTCTGTCAAACAAGATATAAGAGAATAAATGATAAATTTATCTCTAGAATACAGGAAAGTGACACAATCCCTGTTAATTGAATACTCCTGTTAATTGAATAATTTTCACTGACAAAGTGTCTATTCAATTAACAGGGTTCCACTGTACTGTCAGGAAACTGTAACAGATTTGAGAACATTTTGTAATTATTTAATTGTTTTGGTTTAATAATAAAAGAGGTTATTACTTGTTAGTTTCATATCGGCCGAGATATAAACCTCGGTAACTTCACATCAACCTTCGACCTTCAGTGTCAGGTTGATAGAAGTTACCTCAGGCTGATATCTCATCTGCTAGGAATATAACCAAGGAATAACCTCTAAATATTTTAATAATAAGAACCATGATATGATACCTATAATACCTTACGAGTATTTCTCTATTGGGCAAGGAAATCTTCTTACAACAGTGAAAGAGTTAAACTACAAATAAATAAAGAAAGAAATAAACAAAGTCAACGCAAAGTATGGGCCAGTGCAAGTTCAAAGTAGCCTTGGATGCACTGTGGGACAAAGAATTTTCCGAGTGGAAAGAGTGAAAATAGAAGAATTTTCTAAGTCGAAAAAGTGCCATAACTCTGGAAAAAATATTCAATGGAACCCATTCCTTGTGCATACCTGTATCCCCCCTCCCCCCCCCCCCCCCCCCCCCCCCCCATGCAGGTAGGTCTATCAGCATATCACAGGAGAACCAAAGACAAGTGATGGCTTTGAAGTTACAATGCAAAATGTTTGTACGGCACGATGGATGGACAGATGGATGGACGAAGAAATGGAGGGTTTCACTAGATACCCCTGAATCCTCTTTTGAAGGTTGGGGGCATAATAAATTAATATAAATAAATAAATAAATAAATGAATAAATAAATAAATAAATAAATAAATAAAAGTGAGAGTAAATAGGTTTATACCACCAACTCAAGCCTTAACTGGTGAAGTGCTGGAAGCCCATATTTGGGCTTTATTCTCGAGTGCAGTATCATAACCTGTGGATATGCTTCATATTATCTTTGAAGTGAAATTACTTAGTCAGCATCGATATGCCTTGTTAGAATTCATGGGAGAGTGTAAGTGTGCCTGTGGGCACTCTCCCATAAATAGTAACAAGGCAAAGACTGGTAAACACATATTGGCCCCTAAAATAATTTAGTACGCTCCCAGTGAAAATTTGATCCAATTGGCGAAAATTAATTTTGATTCTCGCGAACTCCTACTGCAAGAATTAAGTTTAATTCATAAATAATTCTGAATTTGAGAATACAGTCGAAACCTGTTAATTGACTAGCCACTTTGCCAATGAAAATTATTCAATTAACAGGAGTATTCAATTAACAGGAATTGTGTCTCTTTCCTGTATTCTAGAGATAAACTTAGCATTTATTCTATTATATCTTGTATGACAGAGCTCAATGAGCTCTGTCAAACAAGATATAATAGATTAAATGCCTGTAATGGATGTACTGAGGCTAAATAGGTCTATAAACAAAGGAAAACTGGGGAGAGTCAGGGTAATTTCTCAATAGATTACACAATTTTTTATTCAATTAACAGGAGTTTACTCTTTAACCTATATTCAATGTACTCATAATCTACGGAATAGCATAGGTGGTGGTGTATTTCGTCCCTTGAGAGCAAGAAGGCTTTGCAATGCTGAAGCATTGCAAAGCCTTCTTGCACTCAAGGGACCAATTTATCAATTTTTTTAACTTGTGTAAAATATCAGACGTAAACCATTTAATTTTTATTTTTTTAATGTTTACATTGGTTATAAAAAGAGAGTATGCGGCAGCCAAAAAAAACATGCGGGAGGGCCTGAGAAACAGATTTTTAATTTTGTTAGGCCTAATCACAGTTGATTCACAATGTTTTCCTCATGAGAATAATTTGTGAGAATTGATTCTGTGATATTGCAGGAATTTTAAGCCCCAAGACTTGTAAATAATAGGTCATATTTTCACACTATATACCAATTTCAATATTTAAGGAATAGTGCATGGCTTGGAGTTGACTACACCCGTATAGTGCCCAGTGAGGTGGTGTAGTTCCAGCCACGAAGCGGAGGGAACTACACCACCTCACTGGGCACTATATGGGCGTAGTCAACAACAAGACATGCACTAATCCTTATATTATATCGAACACCCATCAAGAAAAACATCTGTCCAATTTGTTATTCTATTACCAAGGTAGCAGCCATACCAACCAGCGTTATATAGAAAAAAATACCATTAAGTTTTCAAAAAACATTTTCTTCTTCCAAAACACGGCTTATTGATATGAGCAGAAGACAAATTTTGAATCAGTCGGCAAGGGTAAACAAAACATTTCCCCCAAACGGAACTGTGTATTCTAGAATCGCGCAACTCATGAATGAAAGCTATAATTTTCGAAATTTGACAACGCAGTTTGATAATTTCCACAGATTTGTCACACATATACATTACCGAATGGGTCAGTACGGGATACAAACTCCGAAGATTCAAATGAATTCCATTATTTATTCGTTTACTGCCCAAAACATACAATTAAATAGCGAAATAATATGAGTAGCGAAACAAACAATTTTTCATATCCGGACGCGTTCTCATGAAAGTTGTACCCAGGTATGGATCATTCTCTTCGAAACAAGATATGGATCATCTTCTCAAGGAATAAAATGAACGCCTCGTTCGAGCGATACATTTTTCCACAATGATTTCTTTCTGGGTCGTTTTGTGGATGTTGTGCCTCTGTGAATCGATATTTAAATTTAGCCTGATTACTTTTATTCGCCCAGTATGAAAAGAAAACTGATATAGTAGTGTGCTAAAAATAGAAAATGTGTAGTGCCTGTGTGTAGTGCCTGGTCAGTTCAGTAGGTTGCAAACTACACGAAATAGGGGTGCAGCATTCGTCCAATCAGGAGCCTAGAAGGTCACGTGAGATATAATATAAGGCTTCAATATACTTATCTCGGAGATCCCTATGAGCCCCATCAAATAAGATTTAAAGGATTCTCATACAGTGGAACCTTGTTAATTGAATAGTACTTTGCCAATGAAAATTATTCATTTAACAGGAGTATTCAATTAACAGGGATTGTGTCACTTTCCTGTATTCTAGAGATTTATCTATTTATTTATTGATGTTTAAGGTCACATATTTTTGCACAATGTCTAATCATGACCACAACATGCGTATCAACTCAAGACCAGGGGTGAGCATTAATAAGCCATGTTGCCCATTTTAGAGAGGGTTTGCACCTCCCAAGCATTGGTGACTGGGCCCTATTTTACCAGTAAAACAGAGCCTGTTTACCACAGAGAACAGGTATTCTAGAGATAAACTTAGCATTTATTCTAATATATCTTGTTTGACAGAGCTCATACAATAGATTAAATGCCTGTATTGGATGTATTGAGGCCAAATAGGTCAATAAACAAAGGAAAACTGGGGAGAGTCAGAGTAATTTCTCGATAGGTTACAAGGTTTTTTATTCAATTAACAGGAGTTTACTTTATAACCTATATTCAATTAACAGGTCAAATTTGTACTACAGGTATGGTAAATGCATTTATGTTGGGAAATTATATTCAATTAACAGGGTTATTCAGTTAAGAGATATCCAATTAAGTGGGCTTCTTTGTACTCTATTTGTCTCCAGAGTGAAAAGTATTAACTAAATTTATCTGAGGGAGTGGGGGGGTGATACAAATTCTGTATATTGCAACTGCAGTATACAAGTGCATTCCAAGTTATGGTTTGTTTAAGTTCCTATTTATTGACCATTAACCCTCAAGTCCTCAGATTAATTTATGCTAATAACTACCGTATATACATGGACACAGCTGCAGATGACTTAATTAGCAGTATTTTTACATTACTGTTGGCTGTAAAATCACCGTCAAGATAAATGCATCTTGCCTGTACAGTAATTAAAAAAAATATACTTGGGACAACTTTTTCAGAGCAATATAAAAGGGGCAGTTTGTGGGGACAAACGGAAAAACATTCAAGACTCATTTACAAAGACTGTCTACTTGATAAAGTAATGTAAACTACGATTTTATATATGTAAAGAAAAAACACACAACTAAAAAGTAGGCTATAATTATCAAAATATAAATGACATCGCTATTAGATTTCTGTATCTGAACCAGCGGAAGCAATCTAGTTGTAACAACAGGCACTATACAGTGGCAAGTTTTTTTCCAAATCGGAACTGTTGAACACACACATGAAATTATTTGATCTAGGGATAGGAAAAGTTCAAAGCAACAGCATAGTTTCGATCAAAAACAACCATGGTTTTATAGAGTTTGATTGGGTTTTGAAATGAAAATGCAAGTTATAACATCTCGGTTGAGAACTGTATCATCTTCACTGTTATATTTATGTACAAAATACTTAATCCTTTACCCAACTCAGACGATATCAAAATTTATTATTTTAAATACCATTTTTTTAATTTTTTCAAAAAATTTCAACAAAACCATATCATGTGACCCCTCATTGGAACGAGCTCAATGAGCTCGTTGCAATGAAGGGTCACATGATATGGTTTTGTTGAAATATTTTGAAAAATTTAATTTTTTCAACTGCTCAATTTGCATATTACGCGGGCAGATGCGGGCGATTCGTTAGGTAAGGGGTTAAAAGAAACTTGCTCTGGTTTCTGAGACAAAATCTGAACTACTCGAGAATTGGCCTAAGAAACAAGAGCTTAACTTGATTCTGAATTTGTACATAAAATAATGGTGATAAGGACCCATAGAGTAGATCCTCTGTTTCTCAGGCCATTTTTGTAAAATTGCATGTGAGTGGGCGGTACTTTATTTTGTTTTTTATTATATCAATGTAATTTATTTCTTTGCCATCAAAAGTTCATGTTCTTGGTTTGTTTTATGTTTTAGGTCTCACAATCTACAGAATAGCATGGGTGGTGGACGGTGTATTTCGTCCCTTGAGTGCAAGAAAGCTTTGCAATGCTCAAGCATTGCAAAGCCTTGTTGCCATCAAGGGAAAAATTTATAAATTTTATTAACTTGGGTAAAATATCAGACATAAATCATTTAATTTTTATTTTTTTTCAAGTTTGCATTGGTTATAAAAAGACAGCATGCGGCAGCCAAAAACAGAGACCATGTGGCAGAGTCTTAGAAACAGATTTTTAACTTTTTGAGGCCTTATGTATGAATTTTGTGCCATATCTAGCTTTTGTGGAAGAACTACACAGGTTAACCCTTTACCTAACATGAAAGGAAGCCGACTCTTGCAAACAAAATTCTTGAATAACTAATTATTTTCATTTTTTGCATCAAAAACATAGCTTATGACCCCTCATTGGAACAAGCTCAATGAGTTCATTCCAAAGAGGGGTCATAAGCTATGTTTTTGAGACAAAAAATTAAGAAAAAAATGGAAATTGAATGGTGATTGGGTAAGGTGTAAACTAGAAATCTGAAAGATTGCATAGATCTTTTATCATTGTAAAACTACTGTACCCAGACCTTAATTTATGGGGTTTTTTTTGTCTCAATTGACTTAGTAACTGTTCCCCTAGAACTTAAGAATAATCAAAGGGAAATTAGCCTCAATGCAATGGAGATACAGACAGGACTTTTTGTAGAAGTGATCTGTGTCATACATGCACAGAACGACACATGCATGTCGATGGATAAAAAGATATGGCACAAGTGCCATATCGATCAACCCATTCACACATGCATGTCATTCTGTGTTTATTATATGCCTTCACGTCCACATCTATAAAAACAATTATTAGAAGGACACTCAACAATTCATTTGACAACTATCAACAAGTTACTTTGCAATTGGTTTAGTTTCAGGTGCTCAATCGTCTGCTAAATACAGATTATCATGATAATGTGCATGTCCTGTGGTTTGTATCAGATTAGAGGTGGTGTCCAGAATGGGATCTCAACCAGCCGACTTTGCCCTCGAGTTGTGATCTCCTTTTTGGACACCACCGAGAATCTGATGCAAATCACAGGACATGCACATCATCATGATAATTCATTTACATAAACAGATTAAATCTTAACCCTTTCACCCAACGTAACGGCCAAAACCTGCCAACTCTATTCTCAAATATAGCCAGTAAATTTTCATTATTTTTTCATTTTTTGTCTCAAAAACATAGGTTATGACCCCTCGTTGGAATGAGCTCATTCCAACGAGTGGTCATAACCTATGTTTTTGAGACAAAAAATTAAAAAAAATAGATATTCAAGAATTTTTTTTGCAAGTATCATCTGCTTTTCAGGTTAGGTAAAGGGTTAAATTATTTTTAAACATTTTTGGGACATATTGTTTGGTCGATCACTGAAACGCACATAAAATGTAGTATCCATGCGCCTGTTATGATAGCTCATAGCACTACTGGAAACGAGTCGTCTATATGATACAGAATCAGAATGAGTCGTCTATATGATACGGAATCGGAACACATTATGCGATACGTACCGTTTCTTGTGGTTTTCAGGCCAAAATCTATATGATTGTTAGATAATGTTTATAAACACATGTGATTTTGGGGGGATTCCCGTGGGCAGATTCATAAATAGGCCAAACATGTGGTGTACGATATTTGTACTATTATGTATTAATTTATTGGGCTTTAACAACACCTTTGACAGTGCCAGGGTCACATTGTGTCAGACAGTTTTTTAGTGGGGGAAGCCAGAATACCCAGAGAGAACCACAGAGCAATGGCAAGCAACTGTCAGGCTCCACAACATACTAACTTCACACAAGCAGGGTTAACATTGGTTGAAAACAAGTGCACCATCAACGTGCAATACACCTTAGCACACAACTCCACTGCACCCCTACGTGGGCAATGGGTGTGAAGTGTCTTGCCAAAGGACACAACACAGTTTAAGCAGGTAGGATTCGAACCGAGGACCTCTCGACTTGCAGCCAGCACCTCTACCTACTAAGCCACCATGCCCCTCCCCCCTCTCTCACCCCCATGTTTTTATTTAGTTTATTGTCTTTGTGACACCTTATTAGAATGCAATCGCTTCATTTAAACTGCACAGCTTCCGTGACTGAAGGTCAAACAGAAATTCCAAGGAGGTGGGGTTATATTAAGTTTTGACAGATGATGTCATCATCCAAAAATAGTCTGTCAATGATTTCTGTTTGGCAAATGTGTGCGGATATTTATTTATATTTATTTATTTATTGGTGTTTAAAGTCACATACTTATACACAATGGCTTATCGTGACCGTGACAGTTTTACGGGTGGAGGATGCCAGAGGTCCCGGAGAGAACCACCAAGCACTGACGAGCAACTGTCAGCACCTCAACATTCTAACTCTGTTCAAGCTCTACTCAAGCAGGGTACAGGGGCTGAAGACATGTGCACCATTGACGTGCAGTATGCCTTAGTACACGGCGTCATCATGCCCCCATGTAGGCAACCAGGATAAACTGCCTTGCCCAAGGACACAACGCGAGTCGTCCTGGCCGGGGATCAAACTCAGGACCTCTAGCATAGAAGTCCAACAGTTTACCACTGAGCCACTGTGCTCCCACATGTGTGTGGAACAAATTTTCATTTTCCACAGTGTTTAGTGTTGCTGTAGATGGGGATTTCATAGAACAGGTGTGTAATAAAAACTCTTAGGGACTTTTTCCAAGTTAAGGAGCATTTACACACTGAAAAACAGAAGTGAAACTAAGGTTTCTCCCTGAAACCGAATCCGAAAAATCAAACCCTCCCAGGGACCGACCTGGGCATGCGCCAGTGCGTATTTGGTTCTGAAACATCAGGACCTGGCTCTTAAATCTCAGAAATAGGCTTCTCAGTTGGCGCGTAACTTCTCAGATCATATTTTGATATTCTTTCGATGGATAATCGAGAGAGACACTCTTACATGTATTATATATATGATTATCATTTATCATTGTTGTAGAGTGCTTAAGTTAATACTTCAAGTCTTAATTACCAAGCATTAATCTTCACTGTGGTTTCTGATCAAGTCTTGGCTGCCTAAATAGGCAGCCAAGACTTGATCAGAAACCACAGTGAAGATTAATGTTTGCTATAGTGTACTAAATGAAAATGATGAGAGCTATTACATACTTGCAGTGTGTGTTACAAACAGAAGTGTGACTCCATAAATTGAAATCTGGCGCATGAATTGAAAAAATAGGCTCTGAGGCTAGAGCGTATTTTAAATAGTCCTGATCGGTCCCTGCCCTCCCGACTCTATAAGCAATCAGGCATTCAGGTGCCACTTTTATTTGGAGGTGAACATTAAGTTTGTTCACCCAGTTTTTGCAGGCCTGGATAACAACTTAAGAGAAATCATTTATTAAGCATGTTTCCTGTACACACTCCCACCTCCCTTCCCAAACTAACATTGAACTCATGGCTATAACAAATATGTATTATGCAGGGTGACCAAAAGAACTGAAACCATACAGTTCATTGATGTACAACATAAAATGCTCGATTTAAGGCCTGGATAACAGTCAAGGGAAACGAAAAGATGTGCACACTGAACAAATTTCCTATGCAATTGCAGAATAAATGTTGCTCTAAGTCTGATGAGACAAAAGACTTTTCATGTTAGCGTTTGTGAATTCCTGTTCACAGGAGAAGTTATTATAATTAGAATTTTCTGAATGAGTGGTGATGACTACAGCATATTTCCACCATATATAACCACATGGTTGAACCACATGTGTCGGTACTTAAAATGTGTGAAGGAAGTGAAAGCTTTGTTTGAAGGAACTTCTGTGTGATTTCTTTTTTCACTGAAGCAGAAAATAGGAGGCATCTGAGATGGAAATAAATATCACCATTAATAATTATGGGAGAATTTCTATTTTTATTAGATTGTATTGTACTGCCATGATGAAACATTGGATAAATATGTCTGAATACTGATATGTTTGAAGTGCGACATAAATAACAACAAAAGTCTCAACAGTAACTAATTTACTGCAAAACACTATGTTATTATACTTTTGTTTGTTGTGTTGAACAATCTTCTTCCTAAAACTAGGTCACATGGCTATAGTCTCCAGTTGTCAACATTTTAAATAGATAGGAGAAAATCACTGCTTTTACGCACCACTCTGTTGGGTTTGGGGATGTTTGATTTATTGGGGTTTAATGAAACTTTCAACATCCAGTGTCACACAGTGTCAGATAGTTTTACAAATGGAGGAAGCCAGTGTACTCAGAGTTAACTACTGAGCAGTGGCAAGCAACTCTCAGACTCTCGGTGGCATTGTGTATTAGGACATACTCTTTCAAACAATTCTAGCCCTGCTTGTGTGGAGTTAGTATGTTGGGGAAGCCTGACAGTTGCTCACCATTGCTCGGTGTTTCTCTCCTGGTACTCCATCTTCCTCCACTCATAAAACTGTCTGCCAGACAGGAAACTCTGTGTGTATAGTCAAAAGATATGATGGAGATCCAATGAGAGGACTTCTTAAGATATTTTGTTTCCATAGTTCTTTACCAAATTTGAATAAAAGTTTTAATTGTTATGGTTATCCCAGAGCAGGTCCTTGTCATTTATTTATACACAATACAGTGGAGCCCACTTAATTGGATATCTCTTAATTGTATATCCCTGTTAATTCAATATAATTTTCAAACACAAAACCATTTACCATACCTTCAGTACAAATTTGATCTGTTAATTGCATATGGGTTTTAGAGTAAACTGTTAATTGTATATAAATTTTTTTAACATGTCTAAAAAATTACTGTGACACGCTCCAAATTCCCCTTATTTATCAACCTTTTTGACCTCACTATATCCAATACAGGCATTTATTCTATTATATCTTGTTTGACAGAGCTCTGTAAAGTTAAAAAAAATAATAAAACCTAAAAGGTTTATGTCTGAAATTTTATTCAAGTTAATAAAATTGATAAATTTGTGCCCTTGAGGACCTTGTAAAGCCTTCTTGCACCCAAGGGACGCAAATACACTACCATCCATGCTATTCTGTAGATTATGAGACTTAAAACATAAAACAAAACAAGAACATGAATTTTTGATGGCGAAGAAATAATTACAAAAATAAAAAACAGCATTAAAAAATGGCCACCCGCCCACATGCAATTCACAAAAAATGGCCTGAGAAACAGACGATCTACTTTGTGGGACCTAATTAGGACTAAAAGAAAACATTTGAGCCAAGAGAGTCAAGGAAAGCTCGAGTTGATTGATGATCATTTTTTTTTAAATTATCCTACTCTAATTTGTATTTTTAAATTCAAATTTGTCGAATCTGAAAATGAGATTTAATGCTTACTAGGTTATATAGTTCGAGAAGATCTCCAATGATTCGCAGTTTCATCTGAACGTTTCGTACTGAGTTCACAAAAAATTGAGGTCACATATTTCTGCACAATGGCTATTTATAACCATGCAAGTTTTACGGGTGGAGGAAGCGGAGAACCTGGAGAGAACCATCGAGCAATGGTGAGCAACTGTCAGTTCCCCAACATACTAACTCCACACAAGCAGGGTTAGCATTGGTTGAAGACAGGTGCACCATCGATGTGCAGTACACCTTAGTACACAGTGCCGCCATGTGAGCAATGGGGGTGAAGTGTCTTGTCCAAGGACACAGTGCGGTTACCACAGCTGGGGTTCGAACTGAGGACCTCTCGGCTTGCAGCCTGCACCTCCTCTATCTACTGAGCTATTCGAGTTGGAGTGGGTGGTGAGAGACAGCCACATCACCAATGTTCGGAAATAATAGTATTTGATTTTATTCCAGTTATGTCGATTACTGGTAACCATGGCATTCGACACATCACATTTTTGTTAATGGTCCTTTTCTATTCCTTCTCACACTTTTTAACCCTTTGATACTTTTGTAGGTCTTATGACGTACGAAATCAAACAGCGCTTTCATACATTGTGGTCATTTGTTTTGTTATTATTTTTCGATTTTTTAAAGTTTTAACCTCAATTCCTATTTTCTCCCGAATAGTGCTCAGTGACAACTGTTGAGCCAAATGCTATCGCAGCTTAAAATACTAATATAATCCTGCTGTCAAGACTTCTTAACTGGTTGAGTGCAAGACGCCACCATCAGGGCTTTCAAAAAATGAGGATATCAGAGCAAAAGGCAACACTTTCCTTGCTTATATTTCATATTCAGTCAAGCACAAATAATATTTTGTTTATATAAATTTGTTTTATTACAAATTATTGGAGAGTGCCTGTAGGCACTCTCCAATAATTTGTAATAAAACAAGTTTCGAATAACAAATTCAGACCACCCAAAATAATCTAGCCCTCAACCAGATAATCACTAATGTGAAAAATATCTTGTTATTTGTACTTTCCGACGTTTGACATCACATTTTGAGGAACGTTGAAGAAACACTGAATTCTTAGAGATGTTTGAATGTCAGGATAATTAAAGTCTCAAAGGGTTAAAAAAAAACTGTAAAAAAATGTTTGAGTGTAAGATCAATCCTATACTTTTTTGATAGTCATCCCAATATTCCATACTGTATTCCTACTTGATTTATTTGTTGTTGTTTTGGGTCACATATTTCTGCACAATGGCTAACGTGACCGCAAGATAGCGATAAAGTAAAGTTCAGACAATCGTTTCTTCCCATGTTGCTCACTTTTGGGGACTTCCATTGCAAGCATTGTTGATTGTGTCCTATTTTACCAGTACAACAGAGCTTGTTTACCGCAAAAATACGAAAAATATTTTAAAACTTTTCAGCATGTTAACCCTTTACCCAACACGAAAAGCAGACAACACTTGCAAATAAAATCCTTGAAGCACTAATTTTTTTGATTTTTTGCGTCAAAAATATAGCTTATGACCCCTCATTGGAATGAGCTCGTTGAGCTCGTCCCAATGAGGGGTCATAATCTATGTTTTTGTGACAAAAAAATGAAAAATAATAAAAAATTGAATGGCGAATTTTGGGAATAGCGCTGGCCAGTTTTGGCCGTTACGTTGGGTAAAGGGTTAAGAGTTCATTACTGGGCTTTGTTTTAAATTTAAAAAAACGTTCATGTGACCTCCTCATTGGAATGAGCTTATTGAGCTCGTTCCAATGAAAGGGGGGGGGGGCATGATATTTTTTTATTAAATTTAAAAAAAAAATTTTTTTCAAGTACTTAATTTGCATTTAACTGAGGTGGATGCAGACGATTTGTTAGGGAAAGGGTTAAGACTCTCGTTCCTCTATGCCCTTAATTTTGAAACTGAAACAATACTTTTTTAGTAGGCAGATGGCTAGCATCAGAGAAAGATGGGGAAGAAAGGGAGGATGAATCAAGCTAAAAATAAAGTCAACTTATTGAGAGTGGCCAATTTTATTATCACAGCAAATAAACAATTTTTTAACTCAATCAACAGAATCTGCTCACATAATAACTTTTTTTTTTAAATATATCTTTTTCAGCTACAGTAAAAAACAATGATTTGCAGCTGGCTGAAAAGTTCCTGTCTTAATATGAGATACCAGAATACCTGTTAGATTAAACTGTTAAAAGCTACATGAAAGTTTCAATAATATTTTCTCATTGCTGATTATTTCAGTGTCAAAATTAAAGTTTATTTCATTGGAGAAGGAAAATAAGGGTTTTTGTGTAACATCAACACAGTGGGTACCGCTTAACTGGATATTGCATCATGGAATAATCCTCCTATTAAGGCCACACAAAGTAGATCTTCTGTTTCTCGGGCCATTATTTGTGAAATTGCATGCGGGCGAGCGTTTTTTTTTATTTTATTTTTTATTTCAGTAAATACTTCTTTGCCATCAAAAGTTCATGTTCTTGGTTCAAGTTTTAGGCCTCATCATCTACAGAATAGCATGGGTGGTGGTGTATTTCATCCCTTGAGTGCAAGAAGGCTTTGCAATGCTAAAGCATTGCAAAGCCTTCTTGCACTCAAGGGACAAATTCATCAATTTTTTTAACTTGGGTAAAATATCAGACATAAACCATTTAATATTAATTTTTTCAAGTTTAAATTGGTTATAAAAAGAGAGCATGCGGCAGCCAAAAGGACCATGCGGGAGGGCATGAGAAACAGATTTTTTTATTTTTTTAGGCCTAACAGGATATAATTTTCAAACACCAAACTATTTAACATTCCTTATAGTAAAATATTGCTCTATCAATTACATACTGAGTACATCCCTATTAACTGAATAAAAAATTTGTGATTTTTTTTTTCTATAATAAACAACCCACAAATTCCCAATGATTATAGGCTTATTTGTTGACAGTACTTCCAAAAGCATTTATTGGTGTCTAAGGGCACTTTCAACATCTATGGCTATATCATGACCAAAACATAGGTGTAAATTAAATCTAGTTTAGCCAACTGTTTATACCTATGCTTCCCAGTTTAGGGGGCTTCCACTGCAGGCAATGGTTATCAGGTAGAATTTAACCAGTAAAGCAGGACCTGTTTTCAATAGTAAACAACCTTTTTAACCCTTTACCCAACGAATCGCCCACATCCGCCCACGTAATATGCAAATTCAGCAGCTGAATAAATATTATATTTCGAAAAATTTCAACAAAACCATATCATGTGACCCCTCTTTGGAACGAGCTCGTTCCAAAGAGGGGTCACGTGATATGGTTTTGTTGACATTTTTTTTTAAAAATTAAAAAATGATATTTAAAATAATAAATTTGGAAATTGTGTTGGGTAAATAGTTAGCCCGCTGAGTATCATCAAATTCATTTAAATTCAACTTAAGAAATCATTGGGGGAAAAGCCATTCAATTTAATGGGGGAAAAGTCAAATAAAGGTGCCCAAATTATCCTCATTTCAGTGGAAAGAGACATCCTGTCTTGGGTGGGAATATCCATCAGCAACATGCAAGGACTTAATTTTCTGAGGTTCCCATAGGTGATTAGAAGCATTTATTTCATTTTATTTTTTTTTGGAAGGGGTGGGGGGGCAGGGTGGGGGGGGGGGGGTGGGTAGACAAATTCTGAAAACCAAATTCTGGCTACCACTCAAGTACACGATGCGGAGAGTTGTTGTTTATTGGGTTTTAAGGTCAATTTCTGCATCAAAAACATTGTGACAACAACACAAGTACACATATTAAATAAAGTTTAGCCAATTATTCAAATTATACTGCTTACTTGGCGGCGCGGTGGCTCAGTTGGTAGAGGTGCAGGCTGCAAGCCGAGAGGTCCTCGGTTCGAATCCCACCTGCGGCAACCGCGTTGTGTCCTTGGGCAAGATACTTCACCCCGATTGCCTACATGGGGGCACGATGACGCTGTGTACTGAGGCGTACTGCACGCCGATGGTGCGCATGTCTTCAACCAATCTAACCCTGCTTGTGATGCGATGCAGAGTTCAGAGTTACGATGTTGGAGAGCTGACAGCTGCTCGTCGTTGCTCGGTGGTTCTCTCTGGGTACTCCGGCTTCCTCCACCCGTAAAACTGTCACGGTCACGATTAGCCATTGTGCATAAGTATGTGACCTTAAACACCAATAAATAAATAAATAATACTGCTTACTTCAAAGGACTCTCATTGGTTGCAAAGAGAATCACCAACGAATCCCAGTTTATATTGAAATTTACAAAATGAATTCAATAAATTAAGTCTGGACCAAGCTTTAGCTCGGTCCAGTAAAGCTTGGTCCAGATCTAATTTATTGGATGAGTTTTGTAAATTTTGATTTAAACTGGGGAGGAGGTGAAGATTCTATTATGATCCAAAACCCCCACAAAAGACATTTAACCCTTTACCTAACGTAACGGCCAAAACCGGCCAGCGCTATTCTCAAAAATCGCCTATTAATTTTCATTATTTTTTTAATTTTTTGTCTCAAAAACAAAGGTTATGACCCCTCGTTGGAACGAGCTCGTCGAGCTCGTTCCAACAAGGGGTCATAATCTATGTTTTTGAGACAAGAAATGAAAAAAAATAGTTATTCAAGAATTATTTTTGCAAGTGTCGTCTGCTTTTCATGTTAGGTAAAGGGTTAAATGGAATCAGAAACAATCATTGGCTTCTATAAGGCCTGCGATTACATTACAAACTTACGATGTATTCTTTGTGCGCAGTGTCCGGTGTCAGGAAATAGTCCCAGATAAAGAATACATGGAAAAGTATTTAATGACAGAAATTTAGTGAAATAGTTTTCATATAATCATCAACTATTGTCACAGACAACAAATGTTCATCATATCGAGTCTGAATCTATGACTCTCTGGCGCCTAATGGGCCGTGCATTATAATTTTTAATGAATGGGTTTAATAACTGGAAGAAGAGTCTGTGGTCATATAATGAAAGGTCCATCTGCCCCAGCAAAGCATAACGTTCTATCACAGTAAATGAGCACTGCTCCACTTTCCAGAGTTCTCTTGGGGAACATTATTCAAATATTCTATCCAAAAAAAATAAGAGTGCAAGCTATGTTTCACAATATGGATCTTCAGTTTCAACCCTTTACCTAACAGAGCGGCCAAAAACGGACAGAAAATTAACCGGAAAAAGCCTTCCACAGCCTAAAATATCTCGGAAGTTTCTCAATAATGCCATACAAATATGGATACCATTAGCACCAGCTCGGTATGCTGGTTCTAATGATATCCAAATTTGTGTGGTTTTATCGAAAAATTGTGAAAATTGTTTTCGAAAAATGTGAAATTTAATTTAGTTTTCAAAAATACTGTGTTAGATAAAGGGTTAACCCAGATGTGCATCAGCTGAAACTTTGTTTTTGGGGTTTTTTACCAGATTTTGAGAGTTTTTGTTTGCCTGGGTAGAAAATTTCACCCCTTTGTTTAATGAATATAAATAAAAGATGAATGTGTGAAGGTCAGCAAACAGCTTGTTTTAGATTGAGGATTTTTTTAACCCTTCACCTAACTCGAGAAGCAACAAATTTCTTGATAACCTAAAATTTGTATTTTTCATCTCCAAAACATCAGGGAGCTCATTCCAATGAGAGGTCAAAAGTTATGGTTTTGAGGAAAAAACTGAAAAATACAAAAATGTGATAAGCATTTTTTTTTTTTTATCAAATAGCTCTGTAGATACGGTTGTTATATTAGAAAAAAATGCTACAAATCAGCATTAACCAGCTATCCAAAAGATTTTGATTTTTAAACCCAATTCAAACATTTTTAGTGTAGGGTTAAAGTTTCAAAGAGAAAAAAAGACCTTTTTTGAACATTAAAAAGATCACCACACAATACAACTTACCCAAGAAAATGCTCAATCCATAAAACATTAAACAATTCACTCACACAAGAATTCTCTTTAAAGTCTCAAAAAACGAGTCTATCACACACTGATGTCCTTAATCAAATAACTTCTTCATGTGTTCAGTGGACCTCCATCACAACATTGTATTTCCTATTACAATGACAGCAGGTTTGAGAATACTTAACCACACGACGGGTCACATGTGCAAACACCATTCAAACACTTTTATGAGGTTCGCATCAATACTGTAATGTTCTTCAACCAATCTGACAAGGCACTGAGAGAAATTTGTAAATGAGTCCAAATCAAGTCGACTGGGAATAATTGAACAACATAGCAATGCTACAAAAAGTATTTTTGTTTTCTTTCACAAGTAATTTTTTGTTATTTCTCCTTTGAAGCTCCGTAGATTGCTTACAGAAAAATAATAATATAAGAAATTCCCAAGTCTTTAACCCTTTACCCAATACAATCAGAAAATATTTATTTATTTGTGTTTAACCATTAAAGGTTTATTTCTGACTTTTACGACCTCAGAACAGGTGCCCTTAATCCTTTACCTAACGAATCGCCCGCATCCGGCCGCATAATATGCAAATTGAGCAGTTGAAAAAATTAAATTTTTAAAAATATTTCAACAAAACCATATCATGTGACCCCTCATTGGAATGAGCTCATTGAGCTCGTTCCAATGAGGGGTCACATGATATGGTTTTGTTGAAATTTTTTTTAAAATTTTAAAAAATTGTATTTAAAATAATAAATTTTGATATCGTCTGCGTTGGGTAAAGGGTTAACATGCCATCATGAGGACGTCATGTTGGTAACAGACAAATTATGTTGGTGGTGGTTTGTAGTCAAGCAGGCAGCCAAGGCTTGACTAGAAATCACTACTAAGCCACTGGATGTATAGAGGCTGTTGGCTGGTGGGAATTTAGGACACTTGTCCAGGCCCTTAAAAGGTTAAGGTCACATATTTCTGTACAATGGCTATTCATGACTGCTACATTGATATAAAGTCATGTTCAACTAATCGTTTATATCCATGTTGCCCATTGTAGAGGACTTCCATCCCAGGCATTGTTTACTGGGTTAATGATTTATTTTAGTCAGTTATATTAATAGGTAGAAAATACAATTCTAGAAAATCCAATTGTAAAAATTTTATAGTGTTGGCTCCAGATCAGAAATCTACATTATTACCACTTAACAGGGCATTCTCAAGTGCATTAACTTTGTTTACTAATGCGATCAAATTATATAAAGCATCGCAATTCACGTTATGGGTGGGGCAGGGCAGGGCAGATAATGAAAATGATTTTCATTATCTGCCCGCAGTCTGATACGGGATGTGACCGAATTACATCCCATTCCTAATATTCTGTTTCCGCTTTGTATGTTTGGATACCATGCAAGAAAAACAAACCTCACAGCAGTTATTTTGGTGATTACATCAATTAAAACAGTTGAAACCTCTCTACTGGAACACAAGAAGCCAAATAATGATATACGGTCAGTACAGATATGTTTCCTTCAGTTTGTTGAAGCACCCAAATTCTGATGCTGGATTGAGATAATTCCCGATATTCACTTAATTAATAAATTAATAAGCTAGAGGTACTGTGAGCAAGCTCACAAAGTGATACGTATAAGTTAGATTATCTCCCCTTGGAAATGTCAGAACGGAATTATATTGCTTCATGCACATCTTCATATGGAGTTCTTCTATTGTGTAAAGTTTGATGAAAATTCTTCAAATGGTTTAGGAGGAGTTGCGCTTATAAGGATAGACAGACGGACAGACTGACGGATGGACAGCGTGATTCCTATATACTCCCCCCCAAACTTTGTTTGCGGGGCGGGGGGGGGGGGGGGGGGGTACAATAAATAAATTAAGTAGAAGGCTATTATTAAGGTTTACAAAATAATTTCATGATTATTATTTACTCACTGTTTATTCACTCCAAATAAACTAGTTGAAAATAATTTATTATCTTCCAGAAGGATTAGACAACAGATTAAGCAAGATAAAAAATATTACAAGTAAGTAACAAAGACATGTTTTGATAAGAATCAGATTAAATATTCATTTATTTATCGGTGTTTAAGGTCACATAATTCTGCATAATGGCTAATCAGGATAATGATTTATGCAAAGTCATGGGTACACCCATTCCGTGTTTGATGTATGCCGATGACATCATCCTGATGTGGGAGACAGCTACAGGTTTACAAAGCATGATAGACAGACTGCACTCGTTCTGCTATAATTGGCAAATTACCGTAAATACGGAAAAAAACCAAAACAGTAATATTTAATAAAGCAGGGAGGAAATTAAACCAGGTCTTTAAATTTGGCAACACAATTTTAAATTCATCTCAGGTCTATAAATATCTTGGACTAAATCTGCCAGCCTCGGGTAATCTCAGTAATGCGACATCAGATCTGAAGAACAGGGCATCGAAGGCTATTTTTAAAGTTTACAATTCATTTGGTGGCAATGATGTGCCCATCCCCATCATCACGAAATTATTTGACACATGCATTAAGCCGGTGTTAAACTATGGCTGTGAGGTTTGGGGTGATCGATGTTTTCTGGTGAGAACAGATGAAGTTGAAAACTTCCATGTCCGATTTTGTAAATGCGTCTTGGGCGTAAATCGCAATGCATCAAATGTCGCATGCCTTGCTGAACTCGGCAGATTCCCTATCAAATTCGAAATTCTGAAACTCATAATAAAATATTGGCTCAGATTAGAATCACTGCCTCCAGGCAGGTTATTATATAAAAGCTACATGGACATGAAACAGCGGGGTGGATCGTAGTGGCTCAATCTTATAAGAGATAGTCTTTTCAAATACGGCTTTGGTTATGTATGGGAAACACCGTCCATTGTAAACAAAGAATCGTTCCCAGATGTCTTTCTCACTAGGCTGCATGATAACTATTTACAAACGTGGAAAAATGTAGACATTGTTGGGAAGTCGCAAAGCAGCGGCAAGTTGAGGTTCTACTTTGATGTGAAAACGAACTACATGAGGGCCGCCTACCTTGATTCACTACCCATCCAGAAAAGAAAAATAATAAGTAAGTTTATACTTAGCTGTCATAATCTAGAAATAGAGAAAGGACGGCATCATAGACCCAGGCCAATACCCGCCGAAGCAAGGCTATGTAAGTTGTGTGATCAGAACGAAGTTGAAGACGAGAAACACTTTCTTCTCAAATGTCCTCAATATTTTGGCCAGCGTGCTACTTTGTGGACATCACTAGAGTCTATATGGCCAGGTTTCGGATCACTGCACTCATCACATCAACTGATTCTGATTTTCGGAGCGAAAATCCCACCTGTCGGAAATCTTCTCAGTACATATATTGATGAATGCATGAGAATAAGATCTACTGCTCGAGAAAATAAATTGATACATATCAGTTGGGCCATAGAAGGGCGTAATCTGAATCTGAGTCAGGCTGTCAGCCGAGACATGGTTTATTTTGTGGGGCATTGCCGACAACTTTTCCGTTTCTTTGTCTGCTGTTGACTTGGAGGTGTTTTTAATAGTAATTACCCTCAAAATATGGCAAAATCAGGTTTTAACCAAAATAGGCACTCGAACTGGCGCTCGATAAATGTAATGTATATGTATTCAATAGCAGGTGGTAGTCAGTTGTCCATTTGTTTTGAGCCCACTATATATACGAGTGTGTGAGGGTTTATTTGGTTGTATGCAAGGATATGTGCGTGTGTGTAGGGGGGGGGGGGGTGTGTATGTGTGCGTTGAGTGTTTTTGTGTGTTTGTGCTTCTTGCAACTACATAAATCTGATTTGCATATCATTTGTATGATTGTTATTCTTATATTTTATTGTTTTCGAAATGTCATACCCATTCTTTGTAGTGTGGTTGTGCAATAAAATTCTATTCTATTCTATTCTATTCTAGGTTATGACCCCTCATTGGAACGAGCTCATTGAGCTTGTTCCAATGACGGGTCATAACCTATGTTTTTGAGACAAGAAATGAAAATAATAGTTATTCAAGAAATTTTTTTGCAAGTGTCGTCTGCTTTTCATGTTAGGTAAAGGGTTAAAAAAAACAAAAAACAATGAAGTCCCCATTACACCCACGACAAAGCGTCTTCATTTGCGTGCACGGATACATGACCCAATTGTTGATTGCATAATTCACTTGTGAAGTTATCATTTATAATCAAACCCGGAAATCCCAGTAAACCACACTCTGGAAAGTAATAAAGAGTCATAATTACATCTTTTACCTATAGATTATGCGACTGGGTTGGTTCTTGCAATGCCAGCTCGCTCAAAATAAAAGTTTTTTGAATGGCTGCTCACAATTTAATTTTGTCTTCATAATTGATTGCATTGCTTTATAGTTTATTCCGCGTTAGTGAACTGTTTTCAGACTGCATTTCAAGCGAACGCAGTTAACTGTTAGAAAAGTGTTAGAAAAGTGATGAAGTACTGAGTTGGCAATTTCATTTTTAAGTGACAGAGTTTGTAATCAGTGTATTTTCATATAAATAAGAACAAATTTAATAATTTACATATCAGTCTAAAATCACACCAACAGACATGGAGGTCAAAATTTAGTATACCAAGGTTATAAATTCAGAATAAACAGTAGAAGAAATGGTACAGTGCACTGGAGGTACAGTGAAGGTATTTAAATGCCCGGCAACAATTAACACCAGGGATGGCATGATTACATCTTACAGAAATTTACACAACCATCAGCCAGATGCAGAGAAGTTAGCTGCCAATGAGGTGTTGGCA
Organism: Pictodentalium vernedei; assembly: GCA_031216915.1. Lineage (NCBI taxonomy): Eukaryota > Metazoa > Mollusca > Scaphopoda > Dentaliida > Dentaliidae > Pictodentalium > Pictodentalium vernedei. The sequence goes on along the minus strand of CM062297.1, from coordinate 101,009,319 downwards.
AATTTAAGAAAGCTGGTAGGAACAGATTCAAGACCAGTTTCCACAATTTAACATGGAGAAGTAAGTGCCACAGATCAACAGACATGTAACCCTTTGACACAGATCAGCCAGACATATATTCTTAACCCTTTGAACACGAGCAGCCACTTTTCCATCCAGGAATATGATACATCATAATTTCAATAAGTTGGATGGGTGCTCAGTGCCTGAATATGGTAGACCCGGGCTTGGCAATTTCAGGAGAGTGATTTTTTAGCTCTCCTTACTGCCCTCCTGAAAGAATTAAGGAGAGCAAAAAATTGCCCTCCTAAATATTTTGGTCTGGGATGATTGAGATTACATGTATTATGCTCACATTAAATTTTTGTTGTAAAGCAAAAATGTAATTTAACTTCGAAGTCACATAACATCACGTAATTTCATTTTGAAAGTGGTTTAGTGGTAAAAGGTAATGGCTGCAACCATACCCAAACACAGTTGCAATCATTTGAAGCAAAATGGGTCACAGCAATATTTTTTTTTCTGTCAGTTTCAAGTTCAACAACTGACATCACAGTTTGAGGGGTAATTATTCAAGGAATATCGACGCTATAATATACTACCATTACTACTATCCTGTCACCTGAAGCACTTGCACCAGGATGTGACTGTAGATTCAAGCAGACCTGTTGTCCAAGAAAGTCATATGCCTACCACTACCACCTTCAACCCCTTGGGGGGTTGAAGGTGGTAGTGGTAGGCGTATGACTTTCTTGGACAACAGGTCTGGGTACACACACAGGTCTTGTCAAGTGTGTGTTCGGTTTTTGAGTGAGACATCTAGATGTCTAAGAGATTTCGCTTTACCTTAGTACAGTTAATAAAATCACTGATGTAGTCTGTTGGTTTCAGTTTCAATGAGTTTGTTCAACTGGATACTTAAAATGCTGTGTAAAGCTAATTGCTCCCCTAAGCTGATTGAGGAGAGCGATTTTTTGCCCTCCTGCATTTTTCAGAATGCCAGGCCTGTAGACCAATCAATATTTTCAACGTGCAGCCCTGAGGCTGCATGTCGCAAATATTAATTGGTCTACCCGCAAATAATGGATATTTGCAATTGCAGCCACTGAACTGACAGGATTCAAAGGGTTAAGCTATTTCAAGTCAGCCTTCTCATTTTTATTCTGATATCAACAACAACTTTTTTTATATTTGCAACAAAAAAAACCTTGAATATCTTGTTGCAGTGGGTTGAAATGCCAGGAAAGACCAGGGCCTAGAGAATGACAAACGAGTATATTGTTGAGTGATGCCAAGACTATTCTTGAATATATTGACTCTGTGTCACATCAAGTTCACTTATAAATACCATTTGTAAATCACAAAAGATTTATATATAGTGGAATTTCACTGTACTTTCAGTTTTGTTTTTTTTTCATGATAAATTCACACATTTTTAGCTTAAGATAAGCAATTGCCATCACGAGTGCGGAAATCTGTGAGTCAGTTCACATTTTCTTTAGCACAGGCAACACCCAGTAGTTCTTGACCGATCATCACAAAATTTTATATGCAAGGGCCCGTTACATAGATTCCTTTAAGTCCCGTACAGATGAGCAAATTTAATTTGTCACAGAAAATGTGGCAAATAAAATTTGGTCGTGTGTACGAGAAAATTTGTCACATTTTCTTTGAACACATTTCTTTGTTCAATATTTGGACGTCCCAGATATCAAACAAAGAAATGTGCCATATTTCTGTGCACAGAAAAACTGCGCATGCATAGAAATATGTAAACATGTATTGCATCATCCACCATGCTATAATAATTCGATGCTAGAGAAGACTTCAGTGAATAGTACCATGATTTTCAAAACATGTGGTGGTATGACAATGCTGTATATTTACTTTTGGAAGAGTTGCAAAGTAAGAAGAGTCTATGGAATATAAAAAGTGCACTTTATAGAGTTAAAAATTTCTCTCGTCACATCACGGGTGAAGATCTCTATCGGAGAGTAAGGGTGGGGTGGCGTGGGGTGGGGTGGGGTGGGTGTGTGTGTGTGTGTGTGTGGGGGGGGGGGGGGGCAATGGGATTCCTTGATCCAAGAATGTGCATGGCCGTTGGGGACATCATGTGTTATGCCCCCCCCCCCCCCCCCTCAAGACAGCTGGTATTTGAGTAGTAATTTCTATTGCCACCTTATGTACAAAGCAGCGCCGTCAGCAAATAAAATGTGCCGTTGCATACACACGAGAAGCAAAAAATGTGGCAAATTTTATTTGCCACATTTTCTTTGACAAATTAAATTTGCTCATCTGTACGGGGCTTTACCATAGTCTACAGGTTGCATTTATGAAAGGATTTCATTGTGAATTGGAAGGATGACTCGGTATAATGTCTAGATGAGAATGTCCTATTTTTGTTGTGATCATTCAACCGTGATGGCCACATAGGCATGTGACCTAGATTTATTTAGCACAGTCTACGTGCTTTTCATAAAAATAAAACATTAACCTTTTCATCACCACACAGTCAAGTAAAGCAACAGTACGGTCACCGTGGATTGGTCACTTTCCACGGGGTGGACAGTATTTCCAAAGGCGCAATAACAGTGGACTACAATCACTGATTACAGGAATAATTATAAAAATTTTAATATACGAAGCACCGGGTACAACCCGGTGCTTCATTAATTAAAATTGTGCTGCTGGAGATGTTTTATTACTTGGTAGACGCATGCGTGGACATCACGACCCACGCATGAGTTACGACCAATCCACAGCGACTGTACTGTACAATGTCAATGACACTGTCATTTTTTCATTTTCTCAAATTCCTCCACTGTATTATTTGTATAAAAGAATCTGTTCAAATGAGCCAAAGTTTCTCATATTTCTCCATTTGTAAGAAACAAACTATAGATTTTTAACACCTAGAAAGTATTGTTTTGGCACTCAACATGCGCCACTGACCAGGGTTAGAAAACAATAGGGGCCAGCATTCCAAGACCTCCTCATGACAGAAGTGAATTTTGTCTCACTTGTGTCATCAGCGATTTTATCGAAAATGGTGCACTGAAAATAATAAACCACAAAGCCTTCGAGACCTAACAAAAGTACATTTTCTGTGCCACATTTTGGTGCCACATGTTTTTTGATGCCAAATAAATTTTTTAGTACAATTGGCACCAATGGCGCCGTGAACACTATTCTCTTATATGATTTATTTATTTATTTATTTATTTATTTATTTATTTATTTATTTATTTATTTATTTATTTATTGGGGTTTAACCAAATTATTTATTTATTTATTTATTTATTGGGGTTTAACCAAGGGGTGGGGGGATGGTGGGGGAACTGTCAGACTCCCCCCAACATACTAACTCCACACAAGCAGGGTTAGCATTGGTTGAAGACAGGTGCACCATCGACAAGCATTACACCCCAGTACACAGTGCCATCGTGCCCCCACATGGGCAATCAGGATTAAGTGCCTTGCCCAAGGACACAACACAGTTATCCCTGGGATCATTTTCTAGAATACATAAGTACATATTATTACCATCATGATGTACATGAACATGTATCAAAGTTGAGACCTTTTTTAGAAGGGATATAGTAGAGACCAAGGTTGAGATAGTATGTTGGATATTTATTTATTTATTGGTGTTTAACCCTTTACCTAACGTAACGGCCAAAACCGGCCAGCACTATTCTAAAAAATTGGCAATTAATTTTCATTATTGTTTTCATTTCTTGCCTCAAAATCATAGGTTATGACCCCTCGTTGGAACGAGCTTGTCGAGCTCATTCCAACGAGGGATCATAACCTATGTTTTTGAGACAAAAAATGAAAAAAAATAGTTATTCAAGAATTATTTTTGCAAGTGTCGTCTGCTTTTCAGGTTAGGTAAAGGGTTAAGGTCATATATTTCTGCACAATGGCTAATCATGACCACAGTATGTAGGATATACATTGAGATCTGTCAAAGATCAAATTGGTTAAATTCCTAGTTGCATGCATTGTGGGAAAATTTGCTGCTTGAGACTTTGATATTTTGACATCAGAGTGCAGGGGATTAACTGGCAAAGTTATTTTTCAAGGGTGATTTGTAATATATAAGTATCTTTTTCAAAGAAACCAAACTACCAGCAAGGGGACACTTAGTTTAGCAAAATGTTCTTTATTATTAACTGTTTTGTTGGCACTCTCCAATGAATGGCAACAGAACAATTTTACATGAACTTTTCTTTATCTGTTGCTGTACAAACGACAAGCCAATCCCCACAGTGTAAAGCCACTAAAGCGGCTTTCAGCACTTTTCAGTAGAGCCCTGACAGTGGCTTCTCTCTACCAGTTAATAAACCTATCTCAGGACACATGGGAAGAGGGGAGGGGTGATCATCTCACTGCCCACATCGGTATCTGTCAATCAAACCAACTTTTTAAACCAACTATATGTCCCTTGATTTTACAAGAACATATTTCCCCCCAATACAGTGGGACTCTGTTAATAGCCACTTATTTTATTCAATGAACAGGAGTATTCAATTAACAGGGATTGTGTCACTTTCCTGTATTCTAGAGTTAAACTTAGCATTTATTCTATTATATCTTGCTTGACAAGTCTCCATGGGTTCTGTCAAACAAGATATAATAGATTGAATGCCTGTATTGGATGTACTGAAGCCAAATAGTTCTATAAACAAAGGACAACTGGGGAGAGTCAGGATAATTTCTTGACAGGTTACAAGATTTTTTATTCAATTAACAGGAGTTTACTCTGTAACCTATATTCAATTAATGGATCAAATTTGCACTGGAGGTATGGTAAATGGTTTGGTGTTGTGAAATTATATTCAATTAACAGGGTTATTCAGTTAAGAGATATCCAATTAAGTGGGTTCCACTGTACAAGTAAAAATGTGTGGACAAATCTGTACTGAGGGTAGCAGCGTGTGATCATTCGATTCAGAAAGAGAACCTTTTTTACCTACACTCAATTGATATTGAGTTATTACACACGACAAGGCCATCATTTTTGATAACTATTAAATGATAAATAAATCACCAACTCAACGAAATAAAATAGACTAGATCATTTTTTGCCATGGTGATATTTTTGATAGTCCTATCAAGCATTAACCATGAATAATACAAAGAGACACACAGCTGAAGTACAAGTAAAAATCTCAGTGGCTATAGAATAAGTGGAACAATGAATGGGGATTACATCAAGCACAGTGCAAGAACGCAATACCATGACATCATGATCTTCTTTAAAACAAGCAAAGACCAATACCGGGTCTGGACCTGTGTCGCTGCATGCAATTGATTATTGCATACACGATACAACTCAACATTATCAAGCTCCAGGTGAAATATTGAATGAATCTGTCGCATAGAAGCCGAGAAAAGTGTGACGAAAAATTTCAATGTTCAATGAGTACAGTGAAATTTCAAAGTATCGGCAAACAGGAAGTGGCTGCAGGGCAGATCTGAAAATTAGATACACAATACAACTCATCATTATGAAGCAGCAGGCCAAATCTAAAATCATTCCCTTTCATAGAAGCCAAGGAAACTTTGACAGAAGAAGTGTTTCGGATGGACTGATGGACGGACTGATGGATGGACGGACTGATGGACAGACTGATGGACGAACTGGCGGACGGTGTCGAGCGGTTTCTAGACCTGCTCTGCTGCTGGCGACGCAGGTAAAAAAAACCCAGTTGATAAATGCCGAATAACTGTCAAAACGGGCATCCTGAAAAACTGTTCCCAGTCCCTTCATTAACTCTTAGAACCCGGAGCATCAGAATGAATTTATTGAACATGACATACCGTGAAAAACTTACAGTAAAGCAGGTGCTTCTAATCAAGTGTCCTCTGCCTATTCAGGCAGACGACACTTGATTAGAAGCACCTGCTCAGTGTTTAATACTCCCCCAGCCCAAAGATAGCCAAACCGTCACAGCCAGATTACCTGCCGTATTACATCACAGGCAAAAAAACTCGGCTCCCGGCTTCTAAGAGTTAAGTGAACAAGTCAAGAAAGGGAGGTAATTTCTAAGATAAATTGGTTATTACCACCATGCAGGTTTGCGGAATGTTGTATTGAACTGAACTTTTTTATATATGCCTAGAGATGAGGTCTCATCTTCAATACACCATCTTGGTAACCCACATGACAGTAAAACCTATATGCATTGCTTTTATCATACAGAAAGATCAAGTTAATAAGAAGCATCCTTTTTTGTTTATTGGTGTTTACCGTCACTTTCAGCATCTATGGCTATATCAGGAGCACAGTATAAATATAAACTTTATACGAATGCTACCAATAACTATTATAGAAGTAAAAAAGAACCTGTTTACCAAAGTACTCAAGCACTGCTCCAGTTTTGGGGGTACCCATGGGGAACCAATTGGTTCACTGCTTTCCATTGGATAATACAGTGGAACACTGTTTCTTATTCAATTAACAAGATTATTCAATTAACAAGGATTTAGTCAATTGCCTGTATTCTGGAAATAAACTGAGGTTTTATTCTATTACATCTTGTTTGACAGAAATAAACTGAGATTTTATTCTATTACATCTTGTTTGACAGAGCTCATAGAGCTCTGTCAAACAAAATATAATAGATTAAATGTCTATCCTGGTTGTACAGAGGCCAAACACCTCTTAGCCCAAGAACATTAGGTTTCACTAGGGAAAAAAATCGGAGAAAGCTGATTTTTTCAGGGAATGTCGAGTACAATCGTCACAGAACGATTAGACAAAAGTCCCCTAAAATCCCAGTTGAGCTTTTTTTTTCTACAGCCTTTTTTCGAAAACGCGTTTGAAAAAAATAAAAAAAAATCGCACGAACTTTGTAACCTCGAATTGATCCAACTGTATTTTTTGTTTACGCGTATTTCGAGCTACATAATGTCTAATATACATTTACCTAGAGGAAAATGTGCATTCTGTGACAATTTCTGCGAAAAATTATTGAAAATTCACAAAAAAGTATCGGATTTACGCAAAAAATGACGATTTTCCTAACGGATTTGCCCAAAGGGTCGTAGTACAGAACGGGATGTTAGTTGGACAGACGATAAAAAATCCACCACTTTTTGAAGACTTTTATCATTGCTTACAAAATAGACATTATGGAAGACCCCCCTCTGCTTCTGGCCGAGTTCCCCTTTTGGCATAAAATTCGTCAGCATGAGAACTCAACTATTTTCGGGCTTGGGACCGAACAGACACGTCTGTGTCTGGCAGCATTAGATCAATAAATAATATTTACAGAATGTACAAAAATCAATAAATAATATTTACAGAATGTACAAATCAATCAACATGGATTAAGTTACATTGACTATTATCAACGCTATATACAGAAATGACATGACCTATATACATATTATTCATCGAACTCAGAAATTTCCGACAGGACAGTGTTTCTGTGGTTGTTACAAGAATCCGAACTGCAATTACACAAACCTGAGCAAGAGAGTCCTGCCTTCTTACACCCACACCTTTTTGTACAAGCACTCTTGCAACCACAACTGATCAGATTCAGTAGGTTATCGGGGGCACATGGCTTTGTGGCTGCAGTCGGTACAAGAAGTCCATTGTCTAGCGACCACCCCCAATCCGTCGGAGGAAGCGAAGTGCCCAGCCATTGTTGGACCTGGAGATAACATCTGTAGACATGTTGTTGTGCAGCATCGCTGCTTGGTGGGAGTGAGGCTAGGTCGATGGGTTTATTCAGTTTAGATTTTGCTACATAACGCTTGTAAGTGACATATCTATATTGGTCGAGAGAGGAAACAGTTTTACGCCCGTATAAGATCAGAAGAAGTTGTTCCCCGGCAGCGGCTACTGCACTTGGTGTACTGTCATCCGCCAAAATTGTGTTGACATACTGTTGTGAGTCGCTAGTAACATCGGAGACAATTGTACTGAATACTTTCTTCTTACCAACTCGAAAGAGTGCAGAAGTAGTGTCACAACCACTTATAGAATGCGCTACAAGGAGGTTGCTTCTATGGTCACCCATTTTGGTTGCTATTTCACTAACTGAAACTAGTAAGTTTGGGGTAATGGAATACATCATGTGAATATTACATCCCGGTTGAACTCGAGAGGTAAGAATGACTAACAAGTCTGTGTCTGTTCCCACAACGACAACATTGTTGTCATCTTGAGCGATGTCAAGTGCAGGTTCGGCTATCAGTACATCAACATCAGCCTCGGCCTGCTTGGACTGAATATTGATAGCAGATAGCTCCTGCATTAGAAGATCGATCAGTTGGGTTTTGTTCTTGGCATTTGCAAGGAAATCGGATTGGGGTGTGGTGGCTGGTAACTCGGGTGAGATATTGATATCAATGGAATACCTGTCTTTAGATCTACGGGCTTGTTCCATGCCCTTTGTCGACATTGTACAAGCATAACCATCAAAAACAACCACGACGTTCGCCCCAAAATGTCTCACTAGATAATTGGAATATGATGTACATATGTCCTTATATGACGACTGTTTAGGCCATACAACTGCCCTCAATAAAAATCCACCATCTACAACAAACAGAGAATGTTCTGGGATTTTAGTTTGCTCGGAACCGTATGTTTTGAGGATCTTACCGAGCGTGCTTTTCTGTGTCTTCCTCATTCCAGCAGAATCAAACGATGCTGGTGGTTTCGGGGCGAGTTCATATTTGAGATACTCTTCCATCTCTGCTTGTGACTGAATAACACATGTGATGTGGTTGAACAGAATTGTGGGGTCAATCACTACCTTACTTCCACGGACTTTGATGCTATTTGCCATCGATGCGAAAGACTTCACAGTGTCAACACGTTGTAGTTTGATGCTGTTGAACGTTTTGCTTACAACATTCGATACGCAACATTCACCAATTTTGCGAACTTGGTCACAGTTCACAGTTTCGTCGGCCACAAGCCCGGTCGCTATAGAGACTAATTGTAGTGGATCTCTATTCTGAAAGGGGGAATGTACTCTGAGCCAGTTCAATAATTTGGTGATATCATTGGCATCAGTCAATTGTGAACTTTGACGGAGATCCCGATGTTGTTTGCCATGACCAGTGTGAACATGAACAAAATTTTCGAGAGCATTACATATCGGAAGGCAAAGAGGTAGTCCATGTACCCATTTTGCAACAGTGCTATCAGTTATTCCCCTGCCATGTGTGAGACCACCAGGGAGCTTGAACATTCTCATTAAACACTGCTCTATGGTCTGATCAGAATATATCCCGTCCCAGAATTTATCTGAGCGCCTTATGGTAAAGTAACCTTTCTCAGTGAACAACTTCAAATCATCCTGTTGCATTATTTCTGTTAGCTCATTCATCTGCTGCAAATAGAGATGAGAACTTTTTGCGTATGCAGAATGACCACCTGCGTGAAATACTGGAATCATATTGCGAACACAATATGTGTGGAGTTCCCAGTCGCCTGTGCGCTCTGCTCTCAAGAACAACTGGAGAAGACCTATTTGCTTGTAGTATTGTACCCAAAGCTTTCCTGTGCGTCCTACGGACGCATTCTGGAGCAGTTCGTGTAATTTTGACAGTAGATGGTTGACACTTTCTTGATTGACAGCGTCAGCTGTTGTACAGTCACCTCTGGCAAGTCCACAGAATATTTCATTGACTTCTGTGCAGTCTATGTTATCTAGTGTTCGGCTATATACGGTATTTGAATGAGAAAAGTCGATGCCGTTTGAATTTGAGTTTAGGGGGTATGGTTAATATTTCACACGTTTCACCAGTTCATTATGGAATAAATGACTATTGTTATATAGCATTATAAAGCCACTGCTTTTCTGCAATTTTTGATATATAATTTAACTCCCAAAGTAGTCGTAGATTTGATTTAATGGACGTTGTGTACCGTTGTGTGTATGAAAACAATAAATTTTTTTTCGTAATTTTGTACATTTTCGTGAATATTTCACCATTGAGTGTGAGGACTGGTACAAAGTTGGCATTTTCTGTTGGGGATATGTATTCTCAATATAATTCAGCACGATATTTATGATTCTCACCCTACTAAGGCGAATAAGAATGAGAAATATGGAGCTGGGTCGAATTTTTTTTTTTTTTCATCAAAAAAACGCTATAACTAAAAAAGCTCAACTCAGATTCGCTGGGACTTTTCACACTTTATCCGCAATGTGTGTCCCGGAAACATATAAAAAAATCAGCTTTCTCCGATTTTTTTCCTTACTTTCTCATTTTTATGTCTAATGTGCCTGGACTATCTATCAATAAAGGAAATTTGGCGAATGTCAACGTAATTTCTCGACATGCATGATTTTTTATTCAATTAACAGGAGTTTACCAGTTTTGTAAACCCTGTTTGTCAATAACAGGCCAAATTTGTACTGAAGGTATGGTAATTGGTTTTGTGTTTAGAAATTTTGGAGCTGCTGGAGCTCTGTCCAATAAGACATGATACATTAAATGCCTGTCCTGGATAGATTGAAGCCAAACAGGTCTATAAGCATGAGGAATTTTTGAGTTTGTCAGGAAAATTTCATGACAAAATGCAAAATTTTTTATTCAATTAACAGGAGTTTCCTCTCAACCCCATATGCAATTAACTGGTCAAATTTGAACTGACGGTATGGTAAATGGTTTTGTGTTTGGAAATTATATTCAATTAAGAGATATCCAATTAAGTGGGCTCCAGTGAATAACAGTAGTTGATGATACAAAGTGACAGTGATATCTTTGGGGTTAGTTAGCCACTCAGTGCCATCCGGGTAGTTCTTTCCACAAAGTAATTGCTGTTAATGAAACAATGAAGTATTTGTTTAGGCATCAGCCTGTTTATACTGAACCTCTTTTGACAGATTTAAAATATTGCTAAGGAAACTGATGTTGAGATCAAGAACTCATTCAATCCAATATAAGAGAAAACACGTGGTGTGACCCTGTATGATTAAACACCAGTGTCAGTCTAAAAGATGCCTACTGGTTTCTTTCCTCAACCATGCACTGCTCTTGATACAACTGGATTGCTGGAATGTTCATGTACCACAAAACACACCATTAATTCAAAATAGAATACGTTTTCATTCTTAGAATATACTGTGAACAAAAAAAACCTTTCCACAATCCATTCCAACGAGGGGACCATAAGTTGAGTTCATATGCTTCTTGAGAATATTATAGGCTGGTTTTGGACATTACAGTCAAACCTGCCTTGAGAGACCACTGTCTTGAGGGACCACCTGTCTTGAGAGACCACATCTGCCAGGCACCGATTGGTTTTACTCTATAATGGACCTGCTATGGGAGACCACCTGTCTTGAGAGACCACTGTGACCTGGTACCAACTTGTATTTTTATGCCACAATAGACCTGTCTTTGAAGACTGAAACCATGACAAAAACTTTCTACCTATTCTGGAATTGGAAAATCCATTGTGGTTATACTAACATAATTAAAAGTATTAAAAGCTGTGTGAAAAGATTAGGATTATTGCTGAATAAACAATTTCATACATACCTGAAATGTGACAGATAGAAATAAAAATAAATTTGTGTTGAAAATCTTTTTGTAACATATTGAAATGGACTGTTATAAAAATTATAAAAATAAGTTAGTGTTGAAAATCTTCAATGAAGATTTTCAACACTAATTTATTTTTATAATTTTTATAACAGTCCATTTCAATTTGTTACAAAAACTTCATAAAAAAGAGCAACTGCAAAGTAATTACAAAAATCCATTCTTCTCCATTTCTGAATTTTGTGGTTGGTTATTCAATGACTTGAGAAAATCTGTAACCTGTTATGAGAGACCACCTGTCTTGAGAGACCACTTTTGTGTGGCCCAAAGGGTGGTCTCTCAAGACAGGTTCTACTGTATGTTGGGTAAAGAGTTGATATAGATGAGATATACATTAAGGCTGCACAGCACTGGGTTAGTTACACAGTTAAAGCATTTTTTTTATAACCAGAAAGTGTGACTAACCCTGTGCAGTGCACAGGGTTAGTCACACCTCCTGGTTATAAAAAAAATGGTAACTGCCATATACACTACATGAAAATCTACACTCACTTATGCTGTGCAATGTACAGGATTAGTCCCATAATAGAGAAGATCTTATTTGTTTATTGGGGTTTAACAACACTTTTAGACAGCCAGGGTCACCTCATGTCAGATAGTTTTACGGGTGGAGGAAGCCGGAGTACCTGCTGGGGAGAACCAAGCAATGGCGAGCAACTGTCAGGCTCCCCAGTATACTAACTCCACACAAGCAGGTTTAGAATTGGTTGTAGACAGGTGCACCATAGATGTACAGTACACCACAAATCATCCATGCCCTAGCACAGTTGCTGCAGGTGGGAATCAAACCAAGGACCTCTTGGCTTGCAGCCTGCACCTCTACCTACTGATCCACTGTGTCCCAGAGATGATCTTAATTGATTAGTTGATAGGCAGCTATTACTCACATATATAACTAGAACTATCAATAAGGGTGATTAATACCCCTGCTTCTGGCTTACTACAATGCACCTCTAAATGATGAGCTTGAAAAAAAAAACAATAATAAATCTAATTTCATGGGAGCTAACCAGGTTAAAATTGTCATGGATCACAAATTTGGGAATATGTGTATGCCCACTTGTAAATCCTAATGTTTGGTTTGTATCAATATTGGTTCATAAATGAAGGTGTTCCACGCACAAACATCCCATGTACAAATCTATATTAATCTTCTGAGGTGAAGGTGAGATAACCTCATAAAAATCAACACAAATGACAAATTTGGAACTATGAGCATGTTCACTCATTGGTGGCTATGTTTAAGAAGTTTCATTGAAATCAGTTCAATAATGTAGGAGGAGTTGCACTCCCAAGAATGCTATTTGAAAATTCATAATAAATCTAAGTTCATGGGAGATAACCTTCGTGAAAAAGTTGCAGATGAAAATTTTTTGAATATGCACATGTCCATTTGTTATTCATAATGTTTGGGACATTTGATCAAAATTGGTTAAAAATGTAGGAGTAGTTGCACGCACAAGAATGGACGTTCTTACATGTTCTTACTTGTAGGGTTTTTCCCCATATTAAACCCTAACCCCACAAGGTCAAAAAATTAACCCCACAAGTGGCCACTGTACTAACCCAACCCCACAACTACCACTGACCCTAAATTGTAAACCCCACAATGTACCTCTGCTAAGCCTGAACAGACAGATGGATGAATGGACAGATGGGATGAATGCCCTGTATGTACATACGGACATACAGGGCATCGTCAATATAGCCCCAACTTCTCTGAAGTAGGGGTATAAATATATACACCGGCGAAGGCTTTAAAAATGCACAGGGTTAGTAAGTTACATAACCAATTCACTAAAAGTCCTTTCTGTTCAGTACTAGTGGTTGAAGTGTTCTGAGAGTGAAGATCCATTCGATTTCTATTCGCCGACAGTGGTCAACCATATTGGGATGTTCAGGGTCGAAGTATATAACTTGTATGATGCGGTAATTTAAGTCTGCTTGCTGGTGGATGTTTTGGTTAAAGTGAATAGACATGGGGAGTATCACGCTTGTGCTTAATATCTGCTATATGTTTGCGGATCCGGATGTAGAGTTTGATAGCTTCCAATTTGGTGGTGTTAGCATTGGATTCTAACTGAACTTGATCTAGCGTGATCTGAATGATTTGCCCGCTTGCTTGGATGAGTCCATTTTGTAAATTACGATTTTGTGGTATGCTGGTTTTTTGTCATCATTAATAGATGGGGTGGCATTATCCGTATTATGTCTCTGTCTTTTGGCTTGTCTGTTTTGAGAATCGATAATGGTGGTGGTGCTTATACTGGAGCTAAGGCTCAGGTCACTCATAGAACTGGAGGTGGTAAATGTTGTTTCCATAATTCAAGCTTCAAGTCATAATTGAAAATATCAAACAAAGAACTACTCAATAGAGTAGGAGAGGGCTTGAATCTCGAATTATCCCTTATGGCTCTTGTATAGCCTGACTGGTTTCGTTCGATGTGAACTTCATCAGAGGCGAACAACTGCTCAATTGCGGTGCCTATATATACTATTCTCCTCGCGGGTGCAATTTTAGCGGGTGCAGGTTTAGCGGGTACAATACTGGCGGGTGCATAGCCATGTGTTGGAGTGGGAGGGGCATGACCAGATGTGTGAGTGGCAGGTGCATACCTTGCGGGTTCTGAGTTTAGTTCTAAATGTATGTCACCTAGGTGGTACTTCCCATGAAGGGGGAGGGGGAGAGGGCTATGGCCAGTATTGTATGAAAAACCTTATGGTATTGTTTATATGGTAGGTGTATACAGGAGGAGGTTAGATAGGCATGAGCAGTGAAAGAATTGGAACTGGATATCCACAATGGAAGTAGGAAGTGAAGGTTGCAAACAAATTTCATGAACAATGTGTTGTTAACCCTTCACCTAACCCAAAAAGCAGACGACACCTGCAAACAAAATTCTTGAATAACTAATTTTTTTCATTTTTTGTCTCAAAAACATAGGTTATGACCCCTCATTGGAACGAGCTCGTCGAGCTCGTTCCAATGAGGGGTCATAACCTATGTTTTTGAGACAAAAAATGAAAAAATAATTAAAATTAATTGGCGAGTTTTGAGAATAGCGCTGGCTGGTTTTGGCCGTTACGTTGGGTAAAGGGTTAAACACGTGTTTTGTACCAAAAATAAATTATAACAATGAGCAGCAGTGATGTCAATAGTTCTTGTTGTGGTTGCTTTTTTTTATTGGTATACATTACTGTTTGTGAGAGTGATTGTTTTGGTCTGAGTATTGATAGTTCAGTATCTCAGTAGCTGAAGGGTTCTCCAAGGGGCTGTGTTTTAGAAGGTGGCGGCTTCTATTTAAGTGTCTGTTATAATTTTCGCAGCGCCGGAAAGTTTTGTTGCATGTGTCACAGGTCACAAAACCCTTTTAAAAATGGACTATTCTGATGTGGCACTGGAGTCCTTGTCCAATAGCGTACAAAAAATCACAAATCTCACATGTGAAAGCCATCAAGTTGGTTACATGTTACATAGGGTACAGGATCCAAGGAACTATTGGAAATACTTATACATATGGCCCAACAAAGTACATCTTCTGTTTCTCAGGCCATTTTTTGTAAAACTGCATATGAGCAGTCGGGTTTTTATTTTATTTTTTATTTTTGTAATTATTTCTTTGCCGTCAAAAGTTCATGTTCTTGGTTTGTTTTATGCTTTAGGCCTCATAATCTACAGAATAGCATGGGTGGTGGTGTATTTCATTCCTTGAGTGCAAGAAGGCTTTGCAATGCTGAAGACAAATGTATCAATTTTATTAACTTGGGTAAAATATCAGACATGAACCATTTATTTTTTATTTTTTTAAGTTTGCATTGGTTATAAAAAGAGAGCATGCAGCAGCCAAAAGGACCATGCAGGAAGGCCTGAGAAACAGATTTTTTACTTTTTAGGCCTATTCTATTTTCAAATAATAGCTTGTTTTACCACTTATGCCTGAAAATCTAGACACATGTTTATGTATCTTCATCCTGATATTTCTTAGGTCCTTGATTATAATTATTTTTAACAACATATTCTGAACACTAAAGCTTTAAGTGCTCAGGGTGTCCAGTTGATATGAAAATTTCTAAATTTAAACTGAAGGAGATCCTGGATTCCAGTCCATATTAATTGGAATAGGGTGTGAACCTTCTTAATGCTAGGCAAAATGAAATTGGGGAGGCACGAAGAAATTGGCAACAGAAAAATATTTTGTTCATTCCAATACACCACAGTTCGCAGCTTCACTTCCTGCAGTTCATAGGGGGCAGGGGGGGGGGGGGGGGGGAGGGGGTTATCCCTATTTAACTGGTGGAGTACCAAATTATTTTTCAAAGCTGATTTGTAACGCAGGTAGGATTTGTAATAAGACATCCTAACAGCAGAGAGAGCTTCAGTTTAGTTAGATTTTTGTGTAAAGCAAATTATTATTATTATTATTTATTGGTGTTTAAGGTCACATACTTATGCACAATGGCTAATCGTGACCGTGACAGTTTTACGGGTGGAGGAAGCCGGAGTACCCGGAGAGAACCACCGAGCAATGACGAGCAGCTGTCAGCTCTCCAACATCATAACTCTGAACTCTGCACCGCAGCACAGGCAGGGTTAGATTGGTTGAAGACATGCGCACCATCGACGTGCAGTACGCCTCAGTACACAGCGTCATCGTGCCCCCAGTAGGCAATCGGGGTGAAGTGTCTTGCCCAAGGACACAACGCAGTTGCCGCAGGTGTGATTCAAATCGAGGACCTCTCGGCTTGCAGCCTGCACCTCTACCAACTGAGCCGCTGCGTCCCCTGTGTAAAGCAAATAAAGTGATTTCAGCACTTTTCAATAAACCCACAATCAATTAATTACTGGTGTCTTTGTTCTACAGCAAGGCTCAAAACCACGGCAACACACCATGCTGAACTTCCAATCACCATTTTATCCTGTGTCCTGAGAACAGCAGCAATTTATCTGGGTGTAGGGAGTAACAGACAGGTTAAGCTGACGAACTGTAAAAGAGTGTGATTTCTTCACAAAAATAGTAAAATTTCAATTTTTAAATGACTCAAAGAGTAACATTTCTTGATTTTAAAAGTGAGATTCTGTTAAAAATCCGAATTTTCGGCTCATTTAACCCTTTACCCAACGTAACAGGCAAAACCGGCCAGCGCTATTCACAAAAATCGCCAATTTATTTTCATTTTTTATCTCAAAAACATAGGTTATGACCCCTCATTGGAACGAGCTCATCAAGCTCGTTCCAATGAGGGGTCATAACCTACGTTTTTGAGACAAAAAATGAAAAAAATAGTTATTCAAGAATTTTTTTGCAAGTGTCATATGCTTTTCATGTTAGGTAAAGGGTTAACAAAAATCATTCTGGAAAATAGTGAGTCTCCCTCTAAAATAGTTAAGATGTCGGGGGGGGGGGGGGGAGGAGAGGGGGGGGGCAAGATGGGCAAATGAACTGAAGTAATGAACAGAGAATCATTTATCTTGACCTTTTACCTAACACAACGATAAATGGGTTACGCAAAATTTTGAAAACTGAAGGCTTGGTCTGGTAAGGTATGGTGATATGTTAGGTATTAACAAATTAAATTTTTGTCTTTGAGAGAAGCATTGTTTACAAAAACTGCAGACTGATTATTTTTTATCAATTACAGAAGACAACATCACTTAATTCTACAAACTGCACGTCACTGCAAATCTGGTCTCTGTTCAAATTTCTTTCAAATTACTGGGATGCTGCAACATCAAGAAAGGCTTCTGATTATATTGTAAATGGCATATTGTTCTCTCTACCACCAACTTCTTTGTGAAACTACACTAAACCATGCACATCTCTCAGCCATGAGTAGCCTCTGGTGCACAAGTAGAGTTTGTGGTTTAGTATAGTTTTGCTAGTTGGTTAACCCTTTACCCAATGTAACAGCCAAAACCGTCCAGAGCTATTCTAAAAAATTGCCAATTAATTTTCATTTTTTTGTCTCAAAAACATTGGTTATGACATCTTTGGAACGAGCTAATCAAGCTCGTACCAATGAGGGGTCATAACCTATCTTTTTGAGACAAAAAATGAAAAACATTAATTATTCTAAAAAATTGCCAATTAATTTTCATTTTTTTGTCTCAAAAACATTGGTTATGACATCGTTAGAACGAGCTAATCAAGCTCGTACCAATGAGGGGTCATAACCTATCTTTTTGAGACAAAAAATGAAAAATATTAGTTATTCAAGAATTCTGTTTGCAAGTGTCATCTGCTTTTCATGTTAGGTAAAGAGTTAACTGTGCAAAAGAAAACTCTCTCTCCATGGGTTTGATCCCAACTTCGAAAACTTAACCCCCACCCCAAGTATCTTTCGGAGTTCTTTAACGTTACTCAGAATAAATTTGACAACAGATCATTCCTTTTCAGTCCAATAAGTTCAAAGGGAGACTATCTGTGGGAATTTGAGACTACAGCATACTTAAAATAAATAAATTCCAACTCTTAAAGACGCTTTCTGTACTACCAAGAAGCTATTTAGCCAACAACCCATCAACAATTTTTAAAAACAAATATTTTAATTTTTTTCCAGGTTTTTAATAAATTTCAACAAAACAATATCATGTGACCCCTCATTGGAATGAGGACAATAAGCTTGTTCCAATGAGGGTCACATGATATGGTTTTGTGGAAATTTAAAACACAACACATATGAAATATAAAAGCCACAGCATACACTGGTGATAGCCTCCACTCATGTACACCCAAACTAGTCAAAAAAGTCAACACTGACAAAAAAGTCTAACATTGCATTAAAAAAGTCCAAAATCTCTGAATAATGTCCAGACAAGGGTTAATGTCATCTTCTATTGATGCATTTAACACATATTTGAAATACAAAAGCCACAGCATACCGATGGTAGCCTTCACTCATGTACAGCAAAACAGGCCACACTGACAAAAAAAGTCGAACATTGCAAAAACACTAAAAATCAATACAATATCACTGGGTAAGGATCTGTGGTTAATTGTAATCCATAGAAACAGTATGAGGTGCAGAGTAACAGAGCGGAAAGTCAATGTGGAATCTGACAATAACTTTAACACAAGTGTTGATGCCGACTCTGACGCCAATGTCGACGTGTCTCGGGTCATGACACAAGCTCACACAACTTCGTTGGTGAGCTAAAAATGTTTTTCTCCACTGCTCACTTTGTAAATTATGCGGGTGGATAAGGCCACACAAAGTAGATGTTCTGTTTCTCAGGGCAAATTTTGTAAAATTGCAAGCGGGCAGGTGGTTTTTTATTTTATATTTTATTTTTGTGCTTATTTCTTTGCCATCAGTGGTTCATATTCTTGGTGTGTTTTATGTTTTAGGCCTCATAATCTACAGAATAGCAAGGGTGATGGTGTATTTCGTCCCCTGGGTGCAACAAGGCTTCGCAATGCTAAAGCATTGCAAAGCCTTGTTGCACTCAAGGGACAAATTTATCAATTTTATTACTTGTGTAAAATATCAGACATAAACCATTTAATTTTTGTTTTTTCAAGTTTGCATTGGTCATAAAAAGAGAGCATGTGGCAGCCCAAAGGACCATGCGGGAGGGCCTGAGAAACAGATTTTTAATTTTATTAAGCCTAAACCATTTAATTTTTATTTTTTCAAGTTTGCATTGGTCATAAAAAGAGAGCATGCGGCAGCCAAAAAGACCATGCGGGAGGGTCTGAGAAACAGATTTTTAATTTTAAGCCTAAGCCGATTTATTAGGTAAACAGTTAATGGTGGCAAAGAAAACTCTCTCAGCATGTGTTTAAACCTTCACAATGCCATAAGAATATTGTACCTTTCTCACATCACATCTAGCCTATAATAATCTTTAGTCCTAAAGGTTCATGGTGGTAGAGTGCTAAATTTTTCTGGTTGCCAAAATTTGTTGATTTGTCTTGGCATTGTTACAAGGCACTCTCCCATAAACTATAACAATGGAAATCCATACATACTCCAGGAACATTAGGAATGACTGGGGTAATGAATACATTGAAGCTAATTTTTTCAAGAATATAAATGTAGTATTTTTGTGATTGTGAATGACCTTCTAAAATTCCCCTTGAATCCAAGTTGAGCTTTCTGAGAAAATCTGTGTTTTCAAAATTTGGAAGATCTGGAACTGGATTCCTAAGGGTCATATCTATAAAAAAAAAATAAAAATGCCCTGCCACTGAATTTGTCTCCCACATTGAAAAATAAACCATTCAGGGACATGCTTGGCATATTTAATGCTTTACCTAACACGAAAAGCAGACGACACTTGCAAATAAAATACTTGAACAAACTCATTTTTTTTATTTTTTAAAACAAAAACATAGCTTATGACCTCTCATTGGAACGAGCTCAATCAGCTTGTTCCAATGAGAGGTCATAAGCAATGTTTTTTGTGATAAAAAATGAAAAAATAATGAAAATTGGATAGTATTTTTTGTGAATTGCACTGTCCGGTTTTGGCCGTTACATTGCATAAAGGGTTAAATTGGAAGAGGAATGCCGTTTGCCAAAAAATAATGAAAATTGGATAGTATTTTTTGTGAATTGCACTGTCCGGTTTTGGCCGTTACATTGCATAAAGGGTTAAATTGGAAGAGGAATGCCGTTTGCCAATAATCTACACTCTGGAAATGAGTTTTCTTCAGAGTGGCACTCAAAATCCCAAACGATGAAAAAAAATTGCAATGAAATGGGGGATTATTTAGGTATACTGCTAGATATCCAAAATTGTTTTGTTTTTCTGGGGTTTAATGACACTTTAGAGCAGCCAGGGCCATTATTGTGTAAAGACAGTTTATGGTTGGAGGAAGCTGAAGTACCCAGAGAGTACTCCGAGTAGTGTGAGCAACTGTCAGATTCCCCAAATTTTCTAACTCCTCATAAGCAGCTGTTGAATGCAGGTGAACCATTAAGCTCAGTATAGGTCACCACTGTGTCCCTATGCGGGCAATCGGGATTTAGTGTCTTGCCCAAAGACACAATGCAGTTACTTCTGGTCAGATTGGAAAATCGATCAACCTTTCGATTTAAAGTCTATCTCTCTAATCACTAAGCCACTGCACTCTCACTGAACCAGTCAAAGCAATGGTATCAAGCTATTAACTGAAATTGTAATTCATCAGTTAAATTTGACCTCGTTCTTTCAGAACCCGTAATATGATTGGTTGAGAGCTGGTCAGCTCCATTCTCTAATCTCTGGTATATTCACTCTTACTGTCCTCAAACTGCAGGAAGTGGGTCAATCAGAACATGTCTGTATCCATGCTATGCATGATCTCCCTTCTCTCTTATGAACTCTTAAAAAATATTCATGACGGCATCCATTGTTATTACTGAAGGTTTATTTGAGCTAATCGGCAGCCTTGAAGATGTCAACGAAGGAGTTCAGTGAGGCTTGACAGTTGGATAGCCAACTATCCAACAGCGACACAAATGAATAGTTGACGATCCAGCACCAGTACAGTGCGTAATGGTCAAGGTCGAATACCACAATAATAACATTTGATTTTATGTCTGAACATCGCAACTGATTCAAATTAAATAGAAAAACATTAAAGTTGTTCTGTGATTCGTACAATATTTCAAAGGCGTACAGGCCGGGATGTGAGCAGCAGCCCCCCCACCCCGACCCACCAGGGAAAAAACAATTATTTAGAAGAATTTCGTATTTTTTTGTGATGGGGAGGTCCCCCGCTCCCGTGTGGGGGAAAATTGATTCTATTTTTCTTATTTTATTTTGAAGATATCGCTGAGGAAGTACCATAAATCACACAATATGTGTAATGTGGAATTACTGAACTGTTTTATACAGAATTGCCCAGTTGTTTTGTTGCATTAATTTTCCGATAATTAATGCAACAAAACGGCAATGAAGCAATGGATAAAGAACATGTGTAAGATGAATCATTTAGAGAAACCATCAACCAATCCTCGAATAAACGGACTGCCCACTCTAGACTTATCCTCAGTTTTTTTAGCAAATTTTGATTTGGTTAGAGTTTCTCGTGCCTCGTCAGATATTGGGTTAGCAAACCGCAAGGGGTACCGGCTACTGGTCCTTGGGTTAATGACCTGTCGTTCCACAACTTTTTGACATCCCTGGGTTTTGGTGACTCGGCACTGAAAACGTTGAAAAAAATATCTGACTCAATGTCAAAATTTGGAATATTTTCTTCCTGCTGTTTCTCTAAATCCAGTATACTGTTTAAAACACTGTCAGTGTCACTGCCACTTGTATTAACTTGTAAAAAGGTACTTTGGGTTAGAAACAAATCGTCATCGGTGGACATATTTTTGTTCATTTGGATTCGAATTAAATCTTGATGAGAGGCTTTTGGAAATGAAAATGGCTTTAGGAAATCATCGATTCATCGCAGATCAAGGGTGAGTTATCGATTTTCTACTCAAGAGTTGCGCATTCTACTTCTTTTATTGTTTTCTGATCCTTTCAACTATCCAGCTGTAGAATAGATGAAAGAATGCTGGCTGCAGCAGGAATCGCAACAGGGGGAAATTTTTTAAGTAAGATAAAGAAATCGTCTTCGTTGAATCGTTCAGAGAAACCATCCATGGTTTCTCTGAACGATTCAACTCAGACTCATTCTTTATCCATTACTTACGACACACTGAGTCACGGATCGAACACATTCTGTAAATACAATCAAGGCAAATAGACCGAGATCAGAAATGACATTTTTTAATTTTCTTCTTCAAATAAAATGGGTTTGGAGAATGTTTTCACTTCTAATGATGACAGGAATTACAATGGAGATAAACGACTCTTTTTTCGTTACACATTCATGAATTTGACTATGGCAAACCAATTGTTAACTCACCATAGTCAAATTCCCGAATGTCTAACTTAACAAGAGACGTTTGTCTCCTAATTTATTTATTATTTATTTATTGGTGTTTAAGGTCACATACTTATGCACAATGGCTAATCATGACCATGACATTTTTATGGGTGGAGTAAGCCGGAGTAACCAGAGAGAGCCACCGAGCACCGACAAGCAGCTGGCAGCTCCCCAACATCGTAACTCCACACAGCAGCACAGGCAGGGTTAGATTGGTTGAAGACATGCGTACCATCGACGTGCAGTATGCCTTAGTACATGGCATCATCGTGCCCACATGTGGACAATCGGGGTTAAGTGCCTTGCCCAAGGACACAACTCGGGAGTCCAAATCGATCGCTCAGACAGTCACCCAACCGAGGACTAACCGGGTTCGATTTTGCTTAACTTCTGTGATCTGACAAGAACCGGTTACCGCAACGCCACTGCGCCCCCCGTTTGTCTCTTAGATAGAACATGTTTTAATTTTTGGAATGCACTTAAAAAAACTTCCACAATCCAGTATATGTATTTCCATTAGTTCCATAAGTATTGTACCCTATGTAACATGTAACCAAATAAACCTGTGCATTTTTACAGCCTTGGTCACTGAATATTTGCATGTGGAGTGTGATATGGCAGTTACCATTTTTTTTATTTTTATGTCCAGAAAGTGTGACTAACACTGTGCATTGCACAGGGTTATGTCACACTTTCTGGTAATAAAAAGTCTTCATTAGGCTACACAAAGTAGATCTTCTGTTTCTCAGGCCATTATTTGTAAAATTGCATGCTAGCGAGCGTTTTTTATTCTATTTTTTATTTCTCTAATTGTTTCTTTGCCATCAAAAGTTCATGTTCTTGGGTCAAGTTTTAGGGCCTCATAATCTACAGAATAGCACGGGTGGTGGTGTATTTCATCCCTTGAGTGCAAGAAGGCTTTGCAATGCTAAAGCATTGCAAAGCCTTCTTGCACTCAAGGGACAAATTATCAATTTTTTTAACTTGGGTAAAATATCAGACAAAAATATTTAATTTTTATTTTTTTAAGTTTACATTGGTTATAAAAAGAGAGCATGCGGCAGCCAAAAGGTCCATGCGGGAGTGCCTGCGAAACAGATTTCTAATTTGTTCAGGCCTTATTAACTAAGAAACTAACCATGTGCACTGTACAGCTTTAGTGAAAATCTCATCTATATCAACTCTTCACCACCTGCGGCAACCGCATTGTATCCTTGGGCAAGACACTTCACCCCCATTACCCACACAGGGGCATGGTGGCATTGTGTACTATGGCGTACTGTACATCGATGGTGCACCTGCCTTCAACCAATGCTAACCCTGCTTGTATGGAGTTGGTATGTTGGGTAGCTGACAGTTGCTCGCTGTTGCTTGGTGGTTCTCTCCGGGTACTCTGGCTTCCTCTACCTGTAAAACTGTCATGGTCATGATTAGCCATTGTGCAGAAATATGAGACCTTAAACACCAATAAATAAATAATAATCAACTCTTTACACAATGTAATGACCCAAACCAGCCAGTACTATTTTCTCAAAAAGCATTCATTCATTTATTTATTTCATTTATTGGTGTTTAAGGTCACATACTTCTTCACAATGGCTAATCATGACCACGACAGTTTTACGTGTGGAGGAAGCCATAGTACCTGGAAAGAACCACCGAGCAATGGTGAGCAACTGTCAGCTTCCCAGCATACTAACTCCACACAAGCAGGGTTAGCACTGGTAGAAGACAGGTGCATCATTGACGTGCAGTACGCCTTAGTACACAGCGTCTCCCTGCCCGACCGTGGGCAATGGGGGTGAAGTGTGTTGCCCAAGACACAACGTGGTCAAAAAGCATTCAAACTCAGTTTAGACCCCTCATTGCAAATTAAAAATGTGGAAAAGTTTTTTTTCAGTGAATTTCAAAATCAAAAATGAAAACATACTCTATTTTCAATTAATAGCTTCTCTTGTATCTTTCCTAAAATGTGGAGGAGGACAGATGTAACTTCCAAGATTAAATACTGGTGTATGAAACAGATGTTTACAAACACTACAGTAATTGAATATTTTGATATTGACTGTTTCTCTATGCTTGAGAGACTTTGGAAATTGGTTTACTTAAATGTTTTTCCACTATGAGTAATTCAAAAGCTGACCTGTAATTAATTTAAATAGGAATTAATTAAGTCCTTGATCACTGTGCAGTCAACCCTCATTGTTTCAATCATTTATTTTCATGTCATTTAAATGTGAAATGTCAATTTTGGGCTAGAACTTTTGGAGAGATGGATGGGATGGAATTGACATGTACTGTAATGACTAATGGGAAATGAGTACTTAATTAACAGTTAGACAGTAATCCAATAATCATGCAGCCTGTAATGAAAAAAAAAGAATCGTGTAATAAAAATCCCCAAATTAACTCTTTACCCAACAGAATAGTTAAATCTAACACATTTTACAACAAAGAAGATTTTGTGGGTGACATAAAAACATGATATATGGTAGAAAAGCCTGAATATAAGCAACCTGTCTTTTGCAAAATGAGATCCCCAGAGGGTGAATTTGCTGATGCTATCCTATACACTGGGTCAATTTATCCTCTAGGTACTCCTTCTGTTTTGGCTTGAGACCTTGATTCAGACTGAGGTTCACAGAGGGTAAATTTTGTGATGCTACCCTGCTGTGCAGGGTAGCATCACCAAATTCACCCTCTGGGGACCTCATTTTTCAGATAACAGTCTGCTGATTTTCAGGCTTAATAGTAGACATTTTTGGCCTATAGTAACTTGCTGAATAGAGTTTAAATACAAATGAATTACAAGTAACAGATTTTTTTATAGAACATGCAGGCATTACACAGACTGAATTGTTTAAATCATCTTTCATTGGCCTAAAACCTCTATGGGAATCCCGAGAAATGAAGCAGTACTTGCAAACTGTAGTCAACAAGCTCTGTTTTACTGGCAAGATACGACCATGTACCCAATGCCTGCAGTGGAAGTCCTCTAAAATGGGCAACATGGGTATAAAATATTGGCTAGACTTGATTTTACATTCATGTTGAGGTCATGGTTAGCCATTGTGCAGAAATATGTGACCTTAACCCCTTACCCAACGAATCGGCCACATCCGGCTGCGTTATATGCAAATTCAGCAGTTGAAAAATATTATTTTTCAAAAAATTTCAACAAAAACCATACCATGTGATCCCTCGTTGGAACGAGCTCGTTTCAACGAGGGGTCACATGATATGGTTTTGTTGGAATTTTTTGAAAAATTTTAAAAAATGATATTTAAAATAATAAATTTTGGTATCATCTGCATTGGGTGAAGGGTTAAACACCTCACACAGACTAGCTACCTGCTACTGAACAAAGTTCACTTTTATGGCCATCCTTGTATGTGACAGGAGGGCGTTTATCGCCCTCAAAATTTAAGTTTAGGAGAGCCATTGAGAGTGAGAGTGGTTTACCTCCTTAGAATGACAGGCCTATCCATCTGTGGCTATATCATGACCAAAACACAAGTTAACAGTCAAGTATAGCCAATAGCTATAGTTTATACATATAATGACCACAGTAGTGTACTTCTGAGAGATATTGGTTTTCTTAGCAACAAAACAGAACTTGTTTGCAGTGGCATACCTAAGGTATGGCCGGTAGGGCACGTACCCTGGGTGCCACTAGGACAGGGGGGGGGGGGGGGTTGGATGGGGGCTGCACTGAGACGTTTCTATTAAAGTTAGACTAGGCATCCTCAAATAGTGAAAAAAGAATTGTCTTCAGATGTATGATCTGTCTTTGATTATCATGGGTAAGAAGTGCTAGGGTGGCCAGATTGTTAAACCACTTATGTTCCGATCATTGCAGAATTCTCAACGTTTAATTGGTTACGTGTTCGCGTTGTACTTTCTATGTTAGCCTTCAGCTGCAGTACAACATAACCTTTATGTTAGCGGATGACGTCATTACACAAGCGACTCAGCTGACAAAGTCGTGGTTGAACGCGTTATCGCATCACATTCATTTCAGTTGAGAATCTAGTTTCTCTATAGTCTTTGCTTCAGAAATATCGCACTGTCAAAAGTAATCGCGCTGATGATTAGCTGACAGATGCACAATCACCACTTACTGAATTAAAATGACTGGACACAATAAAAAGAAATAGAAATTTATTCCGCATCTCCAGCTTGCGAATAACCTTGACCTGCATTCATGATCAGTTATCGATTTTTGTGACGTAACAGCGATAAAGAACGCCGTTCATTTTTCTTTGTTGGCATGAAATTGTGTCTGTGGCCTGTCGTTTTTTTGTTTGTTTTTTTTGGGGGGGGGGGGGGGGGGGGGGGTAGGAATTGGGGGCACGAAACACATACGCATTACACTAATTTAAATGTGCGATTTGCAAATAATAAATACCGTTGAACTTGAAGAGCCAAATGCGATAAAACTTGACACTTTGACCCAGTTTAGTTGTTCCGATTTTGATTTTATTTTGAGGCCCATGATAGGTGCGATAAATTATATTTGTTCATAACTCCACTTGCTTTATTTTATTATTCACAAATACCAAACATGGGGGGGGGGGGTGGGGGGTTTGGAACATATACGTTATTGTGGTGTATTAACGGTAACATGGTGTGATGTTTGCTGTCAGGAACTTGTATGTAAACATATAAGTTCCTGACAGCAAACATCACATCATGTTACCGTCAATACACCACAATAACTTATAATATAAATTATTATGTAAAAATACAGTGTTGGGAGCAAGATGACCACATAGCTCATTATACCACTGTTGAGCCTCAGTGCCAGCTGGCAGTAGGACCATTCTCCTGCACAATCTAGGGAGGTTGTGTTGCTTTTTTTCCACCTTCTCTGTTTTTACTAAGCCAGTCATGCTTTTTACGTCACAACGGAATTCCCGCCAATATAAATATCAACAACTAACGTGCGATCTCACTGAATCGAGATCGCACGTTAGTTGTAGCTATTTATTTTGGAGGAAATTCTTTAAGATGAAAACAGCATGCCATTCTATTCATATGTGTATGCCATAGGCACAAATAGATATGGCGCTGGGGGCACGGTGGCTCAGTAGGTCAAAGTGAAGGCTGCAAGCAGAGAGGTCCTTGGTTCGAATCCCACCTGTCCTTAGGCAAAACACTTCACCCTATTGCCCACGTGGGGGCATGGTGACATTGTGTACTAAGGCGTACCACACGTCAATAGTGCACCTGTCTTCAACCAATGTTTGCCTTGCTCGTGTGGAGTTAGTATGTTGGGGAGCTAACAGTTGCTCACCGTTGCTTGGTGGTTCTCTCCGGGAACTCAGGCTTCCTCCACCGTAAAACTGTCAACGTCATGATTAACCATTGTGTAGAAATGTGACCTTAAACACCCATAAATAAATAAATAAATAAATAAATAAATAAATAAATAAATAAATAAATAAATAAATAAATAAATAAATAAATAAATAAATAAATAAATATGGCACTGCTTGTTTGGCACAGTAAACATGCACTGCTCCACTTCGCAGAGGTGCCACAAAGAGGATGTTAGAGTTGTATTTCACTCTCCAGGTGCTTTCTTTAGGGTACTTGTGATTGCCACTCTTCCAAATTTTTTTTTTAGTAATTACATCTAACACTGTTGAAAAGGAAAGGAGTCCCATATCTCTCATGCTCCTTAATTCATGTCATCTCAAACAAGCACTATTACAGAAACCCCATTATTACAACGGAAACATTTTGCTTCAACAAAAAATCACTGCTGCCACAAATACTATAATCACCAAGTGCTGATCATAGCTTTCAATGAAAACAATTTAAAGGACATTAAAAAAAACTCAGAAACAATCTAAAGTTGTGCTTTTCTTTTGACCTTAATTACAAAACACTGAGGCCATCACATATCATGAAGTGTAGGTTAACCCTTTACCTAACATAGCGACCCAAAACAGTCAGAAACTTGACCGAAATAAGCCTACCACCGCCTAAAATATCTTGCAGATATCTCGATAAAACCATACAAATATTGATATCATTAAAGCTGGCTCATCAAGCCAGTTCTAATGATATCCATATTTGTATGGTTTTATTGAAAAATTGTGAGAGTTGTTTTAAAAAAAATGTGAAATTTAATTTATTTTTTAACTAGACTGAAGAATGCCCCTGCACAGCACATGGACACAGGAGGTTAACCCTTTATCCAACGCAGACGATATCAAAATGTATTATTTTAAATCTCACTTTTTAATTTTTTTAAAAAAATTTCAACAAAACCATATCATGTGACCCCTCGTTGGAACGAGCTCGATGAGCTCGTTCCAACAAGGGGTCACATGATATGGTTTTGTTGAAATTTTTTCGAAAAATACTATTTTTTCAACTGCTGAATTTGCATATTACGTGGGTGGATGTGGCCGATTCGTTGGGTAAAGGGTTAAAAAGCAAACTGATTTGTTACTCGTACATGATCTGTGTCTGTAAGACACATATGCAGGCCTGGAAATAAGTGGTCGGTCACGGACAGTGACTGGCACGAAACGTCGATGTGACCGGCGCTAACTGTATCCAACCAGTTATGAATGACCGGTGTATTTTTCTTCCAAGTATATTAATTTTTAACATGAGACCTTGTGTTCTGAATCATTAATTATGGATGTTGATGGTGAATAATTTCCACATTCGAATATATTCTCTAAAATAAATACAAATACAAAATCGCATTAAACACAAGATAGATTTATAAATGAGAGACGCTCCTTTCGCAATCGAAACTGAAACTCGTTTGTACTCTATTTTTTCCGTGTATGTTCTTCAAATCGAACCAGATGATCCCCTCCTCTTTCCTTTCCTTTGTGTAATATACTTTCTTTGAAGACTGTGACTGTGAGCAGAATTTGTGATAATTTCCGGAAAGCTTTACAGTAATTCAGTAATACATGTACTTCCAGAAAAATATAACCAGTTTTAACTCAGGTGACAGATGTGCAAGTGCCAATTTTATTTGGTGCCGAGGTTACCTGGTGCCAAAAATGATGGGGTTGGTTTTGACCACGTGCCAGATTTCCCAGTGGTGAGACGTCCAGCCTCCAGGTGTGGAGATGTTCAGCATTCAATTCCAAAGAAATTGTCGCACTGGAGTCTAGTTGTTACGTTTTAAGAAAAAAAAAGTGATTTACGGACTGAAGACATCCCCGTCATGCAGTTTAATGTTATAAAAGTTAAGTGTCATTTCAATAAAATTGAACGCAGGTAGGCCCAAATATTTTGTATATCATTACGACATTAGCCCAACATAATTTACATGGGTTTAGCCCTAGTTAATGTTTGATTTGGAAACCAGAAAATATGACCGACCCGGGTTACTGTATGACCGATCCGATCATTATGGAGCCAGTCATTATGACCGATGCACCAAAAAAAATTATTTCCAGGCTTGCATATGGTTCCCCCGAAAGTCTACCATACACAAACCATGTACCATACATGTGAAATACTACAAAAAACTGACCAAGTTCAACAACCTGTAATTTTGTGAAATATTCAAGTAAATCAAAATCTTGGCAATATACACACCTCTGGTATATAAACAAACATCCTGTGAAATAAAAAATTCTAGCTTGAAAACTGTGAGTCGGACAAACAATGTACCCTAGATGCAGATGGATGGATGGTAGATGGACGATGGATGAACAGACAGATGGACAGGTGTAAAACATTACATTTTGATAGGGTTAACATTCAAATGTAACAAACCAGTTCTTTTAAACAGGAGATAGTTGAAATTATATACATAAACACCATCACCATCTCCACATTTTGGATGGATTCTGAAGTTATTTCATGAGTCAGGGACAAAAATACAATACTTTCTTGAATGACACAGCTCCTCATGAAAATAAGACAATTTTCATCCCTGAGAATGACATGATTTTGGTATCCACTCAAAAGGTTTCATTTTTCTTTTATTAAATGTTTGACATTTCCTTTTCTGAGAGATTCAAGGGAAAAAAAACAACCTGATTATGATATGTGGCCGTGCAGATAGAATAAACCTTCTCTCAATGTTTCTGTTCAATGATACTTGGAGTGAGCCGAAACAATGTTTTTTGTTTTGTTTTTTTAATGGGGTATAACAACACTTTCAACAAGTAGGGCGAGCTCGTGTCAGACAGTTTTACAGGTGGAGGAAGCCAGAGTACCCTAGAGAACCAGTGAAGGTGGCAAGCAACTGTCATACTCCCCAATGTACTAACTCTGCACACGCAGGGCCAGCATTGGTTGGACACAAGTCTACCAACAATGTCCAGTACACCTTAGTACACAGAGCCACTGTGTCCCCACACTTGGGGATTGAGGTCACAAGAAACAATATTTAAGATGTCCAAAGATACCTAGAGTGAACTGAAACATTTAAGATGTCCAAAGATACTTAGAGTGAACTGAAATAACATTTAAGATGTCAAAAAAGTCCTAGAGTGAACTGAAACAATGTTTAAGATGTGCAAAGAATCATAGAGTTGAACTGAAACGTTCAAGATGTCCAAAGATACCTAGAGTGAACTGAAACATTTAAGATGTCCAAAGATTCCTAGAGTGAACTGAAACAATGCTTAAGATGTCCAAAGATACTAGAGTGAACAGAAACAATGTTTAAGATGTGCAAAGAATCATAGAGTGAACTGAAACATTTAAGATGTCCAAAGATACCTAGAGTGAACTGAAATGTTTAAGATGTCCAAAGATACCTAGAGTGAACTGAAACATTTAAGATGTCCAAAGATTCCTAGAGTGAACTGAAACAATGCTTAAGATGTCCAAAGATACTAGAGTGAACAGAAACAATGTTTAAGATGTCCAAAGATACTAGAGTGAACAGAAACAATGTTTAAGATGTCCAAAGAATCATAGAGTGAACTGAAACTTTTAAGATGTCCAAAGATATCTAGAGTGAACTGAAACAATGTTTAAGATGTCCAAAGAATCATAGAGTGAACTGAAACTTTTAAGATGTCCAAAGATACCTAGAGTAAACTGAAACAATGCTTAAGATGTCCAAAGATACCTAGAGTGAACTGAAATGTTTAAGATGTCCAAAGATACCTAGAGTGAACTGAAACAATGTTTAAGATGATCAAAAATTCCTAGAGTGAACTGAAACAATGCTTAAGATGTCCAAAGATACTTAGAGTGAACTGAAACAATATTTAAGATGTGCAAAGAATCATAGAGTGAACTGAAACAATATTTAAGATGTGCAAAGAATCATAGAGTGAACTGAAACAATATTTAAGATGTGCAAAGAATCATAGAGTTGAACTGAAACAATATTTAAGATGTGCAAAGAATCATAGAGTTGAACTGAAATGTTTAAGATGTCCAAAGATACCTAGAGTGAACTGAAACAATGCTTAAGATGTCCAAAGATACTTAGAGTGAACTGAAATAACATTTAAGATGTCAAAAAAGTCCTAGAGTGAACTGAAACAATGTTTAAGATGTCCAAAGAATCATAGAGTGAACTGAAACATTTAAGATGTCCAAAGATACCTAGAGTGAACTGAAACAATGTTTAAGGTGTCCAAAGAAACATAGAGTGAACTGAAACAATGTTTAAGATGTCCAAAGATACCTAGAGTGAATTTAGATGTTTAAGATGTCCGAAGATACCTAGAGTGAACTGAAACATTTAAGATGTCCAAAGATACTTAGAGGGAACTGAAACAATGTTTAAGATGTTCAGAGATACTTAGAGTGAACTAAAACAAGTTTAGGCCACGCAAAATACATCTTCTGTTTCTCAGGCCATTATTTGTAAAATTTCATGCTGGCGAGCGTTTTTTAAATTTAATTTTTTATTTCGGTAATTATTTCTTTGCCTTCAAATGTTCATGTTCTCGGTTAATGTTTTAGGCTTCATAATCGACAGAATAGCATGGGTGGTGGTGTATTTCATCCCTTGAAAGCAAGAAGGCTTTGCAATGCTAAAGCATTGCAAAGCCTTCTTGCACTCAAGGGACGAATTTATCAATTCTTTTAACTTGGGTAAAATATCAGATAAATCATTTATTTGTTTTAAGTTTACATTGGTTGTAAAAAGAGAGCATGCGGCAGCCAAAAGGACCATGCAGGAGGGCCTGAGAAACAAATTTTTAATTTTTGTGACCTTAATTACAATCTTTTCTGACATAATGACATAATTAAAGTTGTTTAATTTTGAAATGATTGAATGATTTAAAAAGATTTTTATTCCATCGCAATAACTATTCACCTTCTCAATTGTTTCTAGTCAAGTCTTAGCTTCCTAAGTTGGCAGCCATGACTTGATGAGAAACCATGACAACTGTTCTCAGACTGTTTAACAAAATATGGAGCAATGGAGGAATTGGGTTATACGGTTAATAACCAACTTAGAAACCTACAGTTATACCGGTTATATTCATGAGCCCAATCATAATTTTAGAAGCGAAATTCAGACTGGTGACTTTCTGGGTTGATTCGTAATTTTACATTTTACAACTGTTTTGTAAGATTTCCTATACTTAATTACCACATTATCAAGAATCATGCCCTTTTCTCAAAACCACAGTAGCAGTTAAAAAAAAAAAATTAAACGAATAAGAATGTTAGTGGAACAAGTTCAAAATGGACATATCTGAAGCTGTGATTACGCCATTGTTCGGTGAATCTTTCCGGGTCCTCTGGCTTCCTCCTCCTATGAAACTGTTCTGATTTGAGGTGACCTTGGCTGTTGGAAGAGTCATTAACTCCTAACCTGCTGAGTATTTTCAAGGTATTTTTCATTACAGTAGCCATGACTAGATTTGATAAAAAAAAATCCATCCAAATTCAACTGAAGAAATCTTTGGTGAAAAAATTAATTCAATTAACAAGGGAAAAGTTTGATTAAATGTGCCCAAATTATACTTATTTCAGTGACAAGCAAAATCTTGTCCAGTGTGGGAATATCCACCATCAGTATGCATGGAGTTAACCCTTTACCCAACGCATACGATATCAAAATTTATTATTTTAAATAGCATTTTTATAAATTTTTCAAAAAATTTCAACAAAACCATATCATGTGACCCCTCGTTGGAATGAGCTCATCGAGCTCGTTCCAACGATGGTTCACTTGATATGGTTTTGTTGAAATTGTTTGAAAAATAATACTTTTTCAACTGATGAATTTGCATATTACGCAGGCAGATGCGAGCGATTCGTTAGGTAAAGGGTTAAATAAATAAATGCTTTTTAAAATATAACAATAATTACAAGTAATACATTTGTTAGTCTATGGCTATGTCAGGAAGAATAGAATGTGATAAACTGTGGATGTTAACTGTTTGGTTTCTGGAAGTCTATATTTGGGTTTATTCTGAAGAGTGGGTACCCCAACTTAAAAGCTTTATATTATTATGGTTCAAAGTTAGTTTGTCCAATCAGAATGCTAGAATACCATCTAAGGGTTCCGCCATATCAAGTAACACACCTGATATTATTGGATGTCGGGTGAGTAGCCGCTATTACTATTTTGATGCATTTCCACTCGCTTCAAATTTTCAAAATTTCAATTAAAACAAAATGAGAGGAATTAAGTACCCAAAATATTTTCAAGGTACCGTACTTATTGATTTGAAGCATTAAATATTTAAAAAATGGACAAAAAATATTATTTGTAATGCCGAAAGTTCTTTGTTGTTTTTAATTATACGACCCTATTGATTTTTTATGCTGAGCATGAGGCGAACATTTTCTTTCCAGTTCACTCAATAGATTAAAAGTGATTTTTTGAATGTTTAAAAGTGCTTTCTTAACCCTTTTCAGGTGGTAATGACAGTAAATGTATGTAAGGGTATTTCAGATATGTTTGTAGAGATACGTTTTATTTTGTAAACAATTATTGCACTTCGAACAGCAATGATTGTTTACTGCCACCATGGATACATAGGGTGCCAGTTACTGCTGATGATTCTGCATGGTGCTGTCAACAGCAGTTTCTAAAAAATACACGTCTGATCATACTTTGTTTCTCGTGAAAATTTATTAACCCCTTTATTTGTATGGACTTTCAACATAATAAATTTGTTACATGGCGTGTAGCTGGCTGATTTTTTTTTTTTTTTTTTATTAGGGTTTAACAACACATTAACAGCCTGGGTCATATCATGTCGGTGACAGTTTTACGGGTGGAGGAAGCCGGAGTACCCGGAGAGAACCACCGAGCAACGATGAGCAGCTGTCAGCTCTCCAACATTGTAACTCTAAACTCTGCACCGCAGCACAGGCAGGGTTAGAGTGGTTGAAGACATGCGCACCATTGACGTGCAGTACACCTTAGTACACAGCGTCATCGTGCCACCATGTAGGCAATCGGGGTTAAGTGCCTTGCCCAAGGACACAACGCGGGAGCACGAATCAGTCGCTGAAATGGTCACCCATCCAACTACTAACCGTGCTCGACGTTGCTTAACTTTGGTGATCTGACGAGAACCGGTTATCGCGACGCCACCTCGCCCCCAGCTGGCTGATACATTTCCATACAAGGCGATGAGAGTTCATATCAGGTAAGGCGCAGCCAAACCTGATATGAACTCTCATCGCCTTGTATGGAAATGTATCAGCCAGCTACACGGCATGTAACTTATATTATGGGGAGACTTCATATTATGTCTGAAATGAAATGATTCCATCTGTGTGGCTTTCTCTTGCCACGATTTATGGGTGAGTGCCTTTGAGCACTTGCCCATAAATAGTAACACAGCAAATGCATTTTGACAGAAAAGTACCAGTTACAGGGGTTCAACTTTTGGGGGGGGGGGGGGGGGATGGGGGTAACACCCAAATCTCTCGATCATGGATTTCATCAGACAGAAGTTGGATAAGAAATTATGAAATACCACGTTGGACATCCTTGCTTGCCCGATGAAAAAGCACACACACTTTGGAGTACTCTATTGGGCAAAATCTCTTGCTTGCCCGACAAAAGTATACACAATGAATGCTCCCAACTCAATATATTGGTAAAATTCCACATCCAGGGAGAGAGTAACTAATAATAAATGATTTTGTGAACATGACCTGTTGAAAGCATCGAGACAGCTGGGTACCTCTACCTAGCTGATGTGTAACTGACAGCACTGTCATAAAACTCCAAGAAATTCCCTGTCATGCAAGTATTTTATCAATGGAAAGTATATTTGTAGTGTATAAATCTTTGATAAAAGCAATTTAGGTATGATCCAAATAGTTGAGCGATATGATTGAGCCATCGGATACTGATGTCCAACATTCCTCCCACCCCCAATCACGTCTTCCCCCAAATTTTCGTTAGTTACGGCCCTGACCAGTTAACCCTTTACCATAGTGGCCAAAAACGGTCAGAAAACGAGGACAGAATAATCCTACCACAGTCTAAAATATCTCGGAAGAAGTTTCTCAATAAAACCATACAAATATGGATATCATTAGAACCAGCTCATCGAGCTGGTTCTAATGATATCCATATTTGTATGGTTTTATTGAAAAATTGGTAAAAAAAAATGTGAAATTTAATTTATTTTTCCAAAATACTGTGTTAGGTAAAGGGTTAAGAGTTAATCGACTCATACAAATATGAATGTAGTATTGACACAACCAGGTGAGAATATTTAATTGGCACATGCTCTTCATCATGAACAAATATCACAAGTGGGGTGTAACATACAAGTACTATCAACTCATTGCTGACCGTTAAAGAAACCTGTGTTGGGTAAGGTGAACAGTAGAAACTCAAGTATGTATTATAAGGATGTTCAGTTCGGGTATATTTGTTCTCAATCAACAAAGAAATCATTAAAAATGCTTGAAGTACCTTCACCCTGGACATTTGTAACAACAATCAGTTATTATTCTATTTTTTTCTCGATGGTCACGCCTTAACACCAATGGTGTATAAATATTTAAAAATATGTTTGACAATTTGGAGAATATTATTTGCCTTGTTAATCATCATAAATGGTGAAAGAAAATAAGATCTACTTTCCAAAAAGGGAGAAAGGCATAAAAAAAAGAACATTCATAACTCAACAACTGGAAAACTTTTTTCAGACGTGAAAACCTATGAGATGGTTTAACATGATACTTGGAGATCTACCCATGCAGACATGTGCCATCCGGCATTTGCTGCTTCTGGTTATTTGTCCCCAGGTTATTGACAATTCCGACCATAAGCCCCCCCCCCCCCCCCCACTCTTCCACCCTCACTTCCTCAATTATGTCACTCAAGGATTCAAGGATGTCATCACTCAGGCTTGGCAATTTCAGGAGAGCGATTTTTTAGCTCTCCTTACTGCCCTCCTGAAAGAATTAAGGAGAGCGAAAAATTGCCCTCCAAAATATTTTGGTCTGGGATGATTGAGATTACATGTATTATGCTCACATTAAATTTTTGTTGTAAAGCAAAAATGTAATTTAACTTCAAAGTCACATAACATCACGTAATTTCATTTTGAAAGTGGTTTAGTGGTAAAAGGTAATGGCTGCAACCATACCCAAACACAGTTGCAATCATTTGAAGCAAAATGGGTCACAGCAATATTTTTTTTTCTGTCAGTTTCAAGTTCAATAACTGACATCACAGTTTGAGGGGTAATTATTCAAGGAATATTGACACTATAATATACTACCATTACTACTATCCTGTCACTTGAAGCACTTGCACCAGGATGTGACTGTAGATTCAAGCAGACCTGTTGTCCAAGAAAGTCATACGCCTACCACTACCACCTTCAACCCCCCTTGGGGGTTGAAGGTGGTAGTGGAAGGCATATGACTTTCTTGGACAACAGGTCTGGGTACACACACAGGTCTTGTCAAGTGTGTGTTCGGTTGTTGAGTGAGACATCTAGATGTCTAAGAGATTTCGCTTTACCTTAGTAAAGTTAATAAAATCACTTATGTAATAGTCTGTTGGTTTCAGTTTCAATGAGTTCGTTCAACTGGATACTTAAAATGCTGTGTAAAGCTAATTGCTCTCCTAAGTTGATTGAGGAGAGCGATTTTTTGCCCTCCTGCATTTTTCAGAATGCCAGGCCTGCATCACTGAAAACAAACATAATGACAAAGATTTTATTTAGAAGTACAACATGCATACAAACACAACTTTTGAAAGCAATGTGTATTGATCTCAAATACATGATTGCAATACAGGGAGATGGCATAACTATTAGGGCTGTCTTTAATAATAATAATAATAATATACACATTTATCTAGTGCCAAAATTATAGTTCAGAAGATATAGAACCATATTCTAAGGCGCTGTACATGTTACTGAGCTCATGCAAATAAACAAACGGAATATATACAGTATCTTACAGTCCAGAACATCACTTATAGGCTTTTTGAAACAGGTATGTTTTGAGAGCTTTCTTGAAAAGGTTGACATTTGACAGCCTTTTTAGGTGTTCTGGTAAATTATTCCAGAAGTGAGGGCCAGCAAATGAGAATGACCTATCTCCAAATGTCTTACACCTATGTTTTGGAACATGTAGCAGCATTTTAACATCGGACCTCAGGTTGTATTGACACACATTCTTGGTATTAAGGAGTTCTTCTAAGTAGGCTGGTGATATGTTGTTTTGTGTCTTAAAAACTGATAATAAAGTTTTGAAAATTATTCTGTACTTGACTGGCAGCCAGTGCATATCCCTTTCTGCCACTTCTAACAAAAAAACCCATGCTAAACAGAGTTCCTGCAGGCAAGGACTGATAAAATTCAAGACTATTCAAGGCTGTTTCTCGACATATTTCATCAGTTTTCAAAATCCTACAATATAGTCAAATTCAAGGATTTTCAAGGCCCTATCTTTACTCGAACTAACTAGGAACCTCTGGCCATTACCCCATCCTCCCACTTCCCTTGAAGGGAAGTGGGAGGAGGGGGTTATGACCAGAGGGTCCTATTTAGGATTATACTTTCACAAACCGAGGCATCTAAAATTATCTAGTTATTATTATGTGCTTTGCCATGCATTTTGATTTCATGAATACTCAAGACTTTTCAAGGCCTTCTCACACATTTTCCAGGATTTCAAGGCCTTGAATAACCCTTTGTCAAATTCAAAATCATTCCTTGAATGCAAGACCCAGTGGGAACACTGTTAACCCTTTACCCAACGAATCGCCCGCATCCGCCCACGTAATATGCAAATTCATAAGTTGAAAAAATATTATTTTTCAAAAAATTTCAACAAAACGATATCATGTGACCCCTCGTTGGAACGAGCTTGTTCCAACGATGGGTCACATGATATGGTTTTGTTGAAATTTTATGAAAAATTTAAAAACGTGATATTTAAAATAAAAAATTTTGATATCGTCTGCATTGGGTAAAGGGTTAAATAGGAAAAAATCCTGACAACAACGTCTTTGTCAATGAAAAAGGTAATGGAAGATTAATTTTTGAGGTAGGTTTTTCCATATATAAAAAATCTTTTCCAGTGTTATCAGAAAGTGAAACATTTAAGGGTCTGTGAATAGACAATAATAAGATAACAGAGCTAGGACCATGTGTACAACACACAATGCCACTTTGAAACTACTGCCAACAAAACAGCACTGCTCAACAAAACTACCAAATTTGGCCTATGCCATGCTCAGAATCAAATTAATTTTTCTACCTTAATAATTTATTCTTTTTATTTTGGCATGGATGATGCCATTTTGGCAAGCATGAACTGAAAAGCTGAATGTATTTGTTCTGAAAAATATTTGGTCCACTGTGCATGAGATTAATTGATTAGTTTTCAGAGTATTTATTTATTTATTTATTTATTTATTTATTTATTTAACCTTTTCCCCAACAAATTGGACACATCCACCCACATAATATGCAAACTGAGCAGATAAAAAAAAAGAAGTTTTTTTAAAACAATTTCAATGCAACAATATATAATGTGACCCCTCATTGGAACGAGCTTTTGTCACGCTTGTTCCCGTGAGAGTCACATGATCACCACATGATGTGGTTTTGCTAAAATTTTGTGAAAAATTTGAAAAAAAAATATTTAAAATAATAAATTTGGATATTGTGTGCATTGGGTAAACAGTTATTGGTGTTAACATTAGTTCTGCACAATGGCTTATCGTGACTGTTTCGTAGTATTAATTTCCAAGTAGTGATAGTCATTATCATAGAATTTATGGTATAAGTTCTCTCAACTGGTTGCCAATATATTTACCGTATTTTAACAGCAATTTTTAACTGGCTGAGGGCTAGATTATTTTTGGTGGTGTGAATCTGTTATTCAAAATAAGTATTAAAACAAATTATAGGAGAGTGCCCGGGCACTCTCCAATAATTTGTAATAAAGAAAATTTATATTAACAAAATATTATTTGCATGTGACTGAAAATGAATCATGAGCAAGGGAAATGTAGACTTTTGCTCTAGCACCCTCATTTTTTATTTGAAAGCCTTGATCAACCAGTTAAATGAGCAAAAGAAAATCAACAGCAGAACTATTTTATTGTCAACAGTATGCGTCAGGATCTTTCATACACTGGTCATTATTTAGTTTTTCTATAAAAAATTTATTAAGTTGAAAGGTACAGTACACTTCGATATAAAAAACTTTTATAGAAAAATTAAATAATGTGTACTCCTCATAAACAAAGAGTGACCTGTAATCACTCATAACATAAAAAAAAAGAACCACACATGGCAACATTCAAGGAGATAGATCTTTTTTCACACCTGTAAGCTATCAAACTTTGATTTAAAGGCAATTTTCAACAGCTTATTGAAGGGATTTATAAGCAGTTTTTCTCTGAAGGCTGGTTACAAACAAAAAGTAAACAAATTTGATGAACTCTGTTTGATGTTCCGGTCATAAAGTCAACCAGATTGCAATCCCCCTGTAACAAGAACAAGGGTTTGTAAATAGACGCAATCTAAATGACTGTGTATTAGCCTGAAAACTTCTTGATGAAATTTGTAGTATAAATAAAGATATAAATTATTAAATGTGATAGATTTGTTCTTTAACCCCCTGCACTCTGTCAAAATGGAAAGTTTTCCGCAGCAAATATTTCCCATAATGCAGTTTGATATTTACCAAAATATACCTTGTTTGACAGAGCTCAGTGAGCTCTGTCAAACAAGATATAATTGGTTAAATTTATACTTAATCGTTTACCCAATGCAGACGATATCAAAATTTATTATTTTAAATATAATTTTTTTAAATTTTTAAAAAAATTTCAACAAAACCATATCATGTGACCCCTCGTTGGAACGAGCTCGTTCCAACGAGGGGTCACATGATATGGTTTTGTTGAAATTTTTTGAAAAATAATATTTTTTCAACTGCTGAATCTGCATATTACGCGGGCGGATGCGGGCGATTCGTTGGGTAAAGGGTTAAACAATAGAAAAACAGACTGATTGGAGACAATTCTGCTGCACAACCAATGTGATGGGGTTACTCTAAATCTCATCCCAAAGCACCCTTTCTCAATAAACATCCTGTCAAATCGAATTGCATTCAACATGATTCACTGTGATGAATCTTGTACACAAGGACGTCGAAAGCAAGGGGACAGCAGCCAACCCTACTGAGACTAATGGGCAAGGGGCAGCACATGCCCTTGTAACAGATCATGAGGGAAGTGCAGAAAGCATGGCTCATCCATCCAAAGCACATAAAGCAACCGATTTACCACAAGACTAAGAGATCCAGACCAAACAGGCTGGTTTGGAAATGACCCCTTTTTGCCCTGACTGCTACTCTATACTCTGTCTTTTGAGATTCACCCACCCTGAATCACCCCTAGAATCCACCCGAGGGAGGTCGAAACACACTTAGTACTTCAACACAGCATCCACAATGCCAGCAACTTCTGAGGGCTCATCACGGCACCAATGTAACAGATTGAGAGAGAAGTGTGCGAGTTGAGGCTCGAAGCATTATCATCTAGCACACAAAGTGACCAATTTACCATGAGACTAAGAGATCCAGACAACCAGGTTGCTTGTAAACATGCAGTGCTTGTTTACTTAATATTGTTTATTAGATAAACAAACAGTGCTTCACTTCCTGGAGTTCCAATGGAGAGTGCTTCTTGGACATTTGGAATTTTGACATGAGTATTTTGAGGTTTAATGTAGTTTCTGTAAGCCTGGAAGCTACTAAGTTGGTTTAACCTTTTACCAAACATGACTAGGATGGCATTAGCAATTTTTTCTCTTGCATAACTGAACTAATTCCAAATATCAAATGAGGCCAAACATGACTAGGATGACATGAGCATTGTTTTCTCCTGTATAACTGAACAAATTTCAAAGTTCCAATGAGGGGTCAAAAGCTATGTTTTGAAGGCAGAAATGTTTTTAAAATAATGAAATTTGAATGGTCAATTTTGGAAATAGTGCTAGGCCAGATATGGCTGTTCTGTCCTCACCCTCCATGACTCACCTGATTTGAAAATAAGGAGTATATGCCCTCATAAAAAGAAAGTCCTGATACACCAACAGATTCTAAAATCCGTTTTGCTAAGTAACTTCTATAAAAACACATACAACTCTATAGGGGCTAGGGAATTTTCTTGACTTTTTACTACAACACTGCCCTACTATATAAGCAGCCAAGACTCAGATAGAAACATGCACTGTCTCACTTCCTGTGGTTCTCATGGGGAAATACTGTTTACAGGTCTTTAAAGGTTAACAGCTTCCAAAAGAAAGGACTGTGATACAGGAAGTCCTATCATAGTGAAATAACTGCTCAACTATGAAGCAAGTGCCCTCCTCAACCTTATTCCATACAGTGGCAGACAAGCATGGATTGCCACGTAGGGCAAACTTTCTAGGTGCCGCTCTGTCCCCACGCATCACTAAGTATTTTAGTGATTACTTGATTCATACAAATATCAGGATTTCATGACTTTATTGAGTAATTTCTGGTATATCACATTTGACACTCCTAAGAGATGATGCTCAGGGCTGTTGCCTTATTGACAGCCACTGATTCCATGAGGGTATTAGTTGCCTTCTTGTGCATTTCCAAACTACAGGCCTACTAGGCAGAGTGAAAATAAGTAGTCCTGTACAACATAGCTTATATTCAGGGCTTATATTTCATCTAAATTTGTGAGAATCCATTTAGATTCTCGTGAAAATGGTTGCGAGAATCCATACCTACTATTGAGTGTCCCAGGATCCCATGACGCCACCATGTTTCAACCGCTGTTGAATACTGAAAACATATGTTAACCTTTTACCCAACACACCTTTTTAATTTTTAAAACTAAATTTGATAATTTTTAAACAGTAAATAATAAATAAATGATAAAATAATTAAATGAACAATATTTACCAATAAAATCTTACAAATATGGCTATCGTTGGAACCGGCTCATTGAGCCGGTTCCAATGACAGCCATATTTGTAAGATTTTATTGACAAAGTGTCAGGATACTTCAGGTCATGTTAGCCTTCTATTGGTTAATTTGTTTCCATTGTGTTAGATAAAGGGTTAAATTGACTCAATTCTTTTCACGTGAATCCTAGCAGAGGTGTAGCGAGAATCTACATGGATTCTCACTGGTTTTATTGCGTGAATCTTTGTGCGAATCGATTCTCGGATTCTCGTCGAAATATAAGCCCTGATATTCAATGAGCTCTGTCCTACAAGATGTGACTTTAAAGTACTGAAACCAAGAAATCAGAAAAGCTCAGGAATTGATCAGAAACATTTTAGTTTAGTTAACAGTTTTACTTTTTGACCTGTATGTGATTATGAGGTCAAATGTGTACTGAAGGCATGGTAAATTTAAGTGCATTTCACTGTGGAAGAAAAATCTAATTCCTGATGAAATATTATTAAAACAAGCATAATAATATTAACATGCTGATCTTTGCTCAGCAATTCTCAGATGAAGTCTGAGAGTGTACATTTTTCTTCTGAGGGTGATAATCTACACTAACACACGAAAGATGAGCCATACATACACAGAACAACACAAGCTTGTGAATGGGTTGATCGATATGGCATGAGTGTCAGTGCGGAAGGATAAAACAAGAGGCCACATGCCACATCGATTAACCCATTCACACGCATGTCATACTGTGTTTATTACATGCCTTCAAGTCTATAAAAGCAATTATCAGAAGGACACTCAGTAATTCATTTGACAACCCGTCCCCTGAGTTCCAATGTGTTCTATGTGCCAGAAGGCTGCCAGTAGGCCAGTAGGCTGCCAGTAGGCACATAGAACACATTGGAATTCAGTGGACGAACTATCCAACATTTTATCGTCAACTAAATTTGTGAGGGGAACCTATGTTACTAGTTTTAGCTATCGCTAGCAATTCAGATTGTAATTGCAGTGCACGATTTGTAGAAAATTCCAGTGAAATTCTGCTTTTACTTAAAAATAGTCTGTCAATGATTTCCGTTCCAAACATGTGTGCGGAACAGATTTTCATTTTCTACATGGTTTAGTGCTGCTTTAGATGGGGATTTCATAGAACAGGCATGTAATACCACATTTACTCTATGTATTGGGACACTCTATGATTTGGGACACACATTTTTTCCAGAAAACTATATTTTTTTTATGCTCCAAAGTTTGGGACATTCAGGAGATTTGTTTCCAGTTGGCCCATCGCTAGTAGCAGACGACACTCGTAAAGAAAATTCTTGAGTAACTAAAAATTTTCATTTTTTGCTTCCAAAACATAGCTTATGATCCCTCATTGGAACGAGTGCAATGCGCACGTTCCAATGAGGGATCATAACCTATGTTTTGGAAGCAAAAAATGAAAATATAAAAAAAATTGGATGGTGATTTTTGTATATAGTGATGGAAAACGAATCACACAAAACTTTATTCAGTA
The DNA here is from genome assembly GCA_031216915.1 of Pictodentalium vernedei. Lineage (NCBI taxonomy): Eukaryota > Metazoa > Mollusca > Scaphopoda > Dentaliida > Dentaliidae > Pictodentalium > Pictodentalium vernedei. The sequence goes on along the minus strand of CM062297.1, from coordinate 100,964,987 downwards.
TCAAATCAAGACCAGGCTGTGTTCTTTCCCCAGTTTCTAAGAATTGGGACACCTGTGAAAATAATTATTTTTTGCTGTCCAATAACACAGAGTAAATACGGTAAACTGAAAAACCAAACCGATACTGATATCATAGGGATACCAAAAAGCCGAACCGAACCAATCGTTGAATACCTAAACCATCTGTATTTCCAAATTTTCCTACACTCGGTATTTATAAAGCCTTGTTGATTCTTGTTAGCAGTTTTATTTTCATGAAAGAAGTTACTGATTTTCTTTTTAATTTTATTAATCCATAAGGGCTTGGCAATTGTCCTGAAATCACACTTAATTACACCCTGTACATGTCCAGTTGCTTAGCAGTGATTTCTAGTTTTTTGTAGGCAAGACCACCTAAAGATGACATGTTAAAGGCACATGCCCTGAGATCGCTAAAGCCTGAAAGAGGCTTTTAAAGATTAAGGTGTGTTTGGAACGAGTTACAAAATTATGATTTGTGTTGGCAAAAGAAAGCCAATGTTGAGCTCACTTGAAAATCATGTCATTGTTATAATATACCAGCATTATTTATTTATTTATTGGTGTTTAGGGTCACATATTTCTGCATAATGGCTAATCATGACCGCGACAGTTTTACGGGTGGAGGAAGCCGGAGTACCCAGAGAGAACCATCGAGCATCGGTGAGCAACTGTCAGCTCCCCAACATACTAACTCCACACAAGCAGGGTTAGCATTGGTTGAAGGCAAGTGCACCATCGACGTGCAGTACGCCTTAGTACACAACGCCACCGTGCCCCCACGTGGGCAATGGGGGTGAAGTGTCTTACCCAAGGACACAACACCGTTGCCGCAGGTGGGATTCGAACTAAGGACCTCTCGGCTTGCAGTCTGCACCTCTACCTACTAAGCCACCATGAATATATCAGCATATCCTCAGCTTGCACCCAAAATAAAAGAACCTTTCATGGTCCTACAATAGCCAAATTCATGGATTTTCAAGGCCCTGCTTTAACTAGTCCTAACTAGGACCTCAGGTTGTTACTTCCTCCTCCCACTTCCCTATAAGGGAAGTGGGAGGAGGGGATAATGACCAGAGAGTCCTAGTTAAGGCTATGCTTCTCGAATTCTGGCATATAAAACTCTATAGTTATGATTACATGCTTCGGCAGCATTTATTATTTCATGAATATTCAAGGATTTCAAAGGCCTCCCAACACATTTTCCACAATATTCAGTGCCTTGAATTACCCTTAGTCAAACACAAGGCCATTCCTTGAAACCAAGGTCATGTAGGAACTCTGTAAAAAAAAAAAAATGAGATTTTCAATGGCTACATGGCAAAAAAAAACAACACAAAAATAAATTTTTTTAATGATTGAAAAAGTTTTAAATTCCATCATTTTTTATGGTTTTTAAGGATTGTGGGAACCCAATGCCTTGATAGTGAAGGGGTTAATGAAACAAACATTTCAAGACTATACAATTTCAAGCACAGTAACTTTTACTACATAATAAAATTCACCTGATATCTTTTATAAGTGGTCAGCTTGTTGATAATTTGTATTTGCATACCTGAAAAGTTGGCTGATAAAAAGATGTCAACCATAAACATTAATTGAAAAGTTTGGCCATAGAAATTGTCTGCATGGATGGAGTAATTATTGCTTTACAAGGACAGTGAAATTAAAAATATGAAGAAATAAGATATTGGTAGGTACTTGAGAGGTCATTACACCCAATAATTAACAGTAACACAAGAAATAGACATAAAAAGTTTTGGATACAAATTACATGGGAATATAACTGTATTTTCACTTCACTACATGAATTCACAGCTACTAGTAATTCTTTGACTGGTAGAGTGCTAGAAGTCCATATTTGGGCTTCATTCTTAACCCTTTACCCAACGATATCAAAATTTATTATTTTAAATATCATTTTTTTTAAATTTTCAAAAAAATTTCAACAAAACCATATCATGTGACCCCTCAATGAGGGGTCACATGATATGGTTTTGTTGAAATTTTTTGAAAATTAGTATTTTTTCAGCTGCTGAATTTGCATATTACGCAGGCAGATGTGGCAGATTCGTTAGGTAAAGGGTTACGTGCAGGTACAACAAGTTGAAGTCTTCATCGTCTGTGGAGGTACTTCATATTTTCTTTGAAGTGCAATTATTTTGTCCACATGGATTGCCTTGTTACAATTTACGGGAGAGTGCCTAGAGGGACTCTCCCATAAATTGTAACAAGGCAAAGACAAGTGAACAAATTTTGCCGACACCAAATAATTTAGCACTCTACCAGTTAACCAGCATAGAGCAGGACTAGAAATAACCTGCGAATGGTCATTAACGTAATGTGGGGAGGGACGGAGTGGGAATACGTCGATTGTGAAATAAGCAAAGAAACTTCAGGTTACGACAAGATCATACAACATAAACTGAATTCCTAATTTGACATGTTTTTCCAGTTAGACCTGATATTTATTTATCTATTGGTGTTTAAGTCACATACTTATGCACAATGGCTAATCATGACTATGAGAGTTTTACGGGTAGAGGAAGCCATAGTACCTGGAGAGAACCACCAAGCATCGACAAGCAACTGTCAACTCCTCAACATTCGAACTCTGTTCAAGCTTCGCTCAAGCAGGGTAACAGCAGTTGCAAACATGTGCACCATCGACGTGCAGTACGCCTTAGTAGACGGCATCATCGTGCCCATATGTAAGTAACCAGGATAAAGTGCCAAGGACACAATATGGGTCATCCCGGATGAGGATTGAACTCGGGACCTCTAGCATAGAAGTCCAACAGTGTACCACTGAGCCACCGCGCACCCCCAGTTAGACCTGACAATCTCTCGGAAAAATCACTATTCAATTTTCCTTATTTTCTATCTCAAAAACATAGCTTGTGACCCCTCTCTTGAACGAGCTCAGTCATGTGGGTGGAGGAAGCCGGAGTACCTGGAGAGAACCACCATGCAATAGCAAGCAACAGTCAGACTCCCCAACATACTAACTCCATAGAAGCATGGTTAGTATTGGTTGAGGACAAGTGCACCATCATGTAGTGCCAATGTGCCCCAACGCGGGCACTTTTCAATAGAGCCATGATAGTGACTTCCAGCACTCAGCCAGTTAGCAACATGTGTCAATCCAATTTTGACTAATACTAGTTCACTCCCAGGTGTTGGTTATCAAGTTATATTTTACCAGTAAAAAGAAAGTGTTTACCACAGGTCCACAGTGATGCTCCTTGCCATTTCCAAGCATTCCACAGGGTGATGGCAATGTTTGCTTGTCAGCTAAAAGAACTTGTGCTTCAGATTTGAGCTCTGCCAACGATTGAGATATTAGTTTTAACCATTGCTAGCATGATAAAATAACATTGCAATAATATTAACTTTGGAATGTGTTTATACAGCCAAAACCAGGACACCTGACATGAGGCAAACTCACATGGTATACCACAGACATAACATCAAATGCAAAACATTGGGTTGGGGAAGAGTTTGTCTTCAATTGGTAAGGTTCAGGGACCTCCACAGGGAAATTTTGTATTTATATTTATTGGTGTTTAAGGTCACAAATTTCTGTAAAATGGCTAATCGTATGTGACCACAACATTGATATGAAGTCAAGTCCAGCTAATCGCTTACACCCATGTTGCCCATTTTAGAGGACTTCCACCCTAGGCATTGGTTACCAGGTCCTATTTTACCAGTAATATAGAGTATGTTTACCACAGTAAACAAGCACTGCTTCACTTCCTGGGGTTCCCACAGGGAAGAAAATTTTGTAGAAGTCATGCATCAATAGTGGCTGTATAATCTATCCCAGGCATTTATTTGTCTTAATTTTACAATTCACTCTGGAAATTTCTCGTGTCGTCAATCTGTAGTACCAGCTGAAAAATGCAGCCCTCGCAATTGGCTTCGGCAATCGGCATTGCCGAAGCGATTTGCTGAAGCAAACGGCACTGACTACGGCACACAGTTGCCGTAGTAGAAATAATCTTCAGTGGTGTTTGACTTGTCCAAACTTGGTCCCAAAGTCCGTAATATATTTTTTTTGGTTTGGTACATCCTGTTCCACAGGATGTATCAAACCAAAAAATTATATTACGGACTTTGGGTCCAGGTTTGGACGAATGTGTGACATGAGTGACACACACCGGTAGCTGAAAACGGAAACTCGCAGCCAACGTTACACTTATTTAAACTTTCTGTCATTGGTTTGTTTATTGTGATACCCCTCTCGAAAACAATTGAATTCGCGCCATACACATGTGCATCTTCTCCATATATAAATATGTGTGGGGGTTTCTCGGACTGAGTTCTACATTTACAGAAAATGGGTCAACATTCATTTTTTGGAAGGAATGTACATAAATACAGGTAAACAAACGGAATGTTTTTAATAAGTTTGAAATATATTTTACTCAATATTCAGCTCAGATGAAATTCATTCGTTTTGCAGTCCTGCAAATTTTGATCGCAACCTGACAAATCGACCGTGCATATGACATTGCAGAGGTGGAATCAAGTAAAAAAAGACTAATTTTGTCATCCAAAATATCAAATGGATTTCCATCCCAAACACCACGAGAACGCTCCTTTTGATAGCAGATTTCAAAATTTTCCTAGGGCGAGAACACCTCCCCCCCCCCCCCTCCCAGACTCCGCTAAAAAATTGTGCATTCGGCGCTCGGTGCAGATGGCTTCGACATCTGCATGTATTGCCTTTCCCAGACATGCTGTAGTAACTGCCGAAGCACATAAATTTTGCTACGGCAAACGACAGCCGAAGCCAAAAAATATGAATTGCGAGGGCTGAAAATGGAGAATTTCTGTTACATTTTTGTTGTTGTTGATAATTCCTAGCCTTGATAATACTTCATGAGTAGCTCTCAGAGAGAGCTTCCCACAAAAGGTTGTCATGGATCAAAACTATTAACTGACAAAAATGGGGTACAATTTGCTTGTGGTTGTCATAAATACTATTTCACTTGGTACTGTATGCATGAAACTTCTTATATGATAAGGTAATATAAACTTTATTGCACTTCCACATCAAATGGGTATATGGTAAAACATCCAAGTAGACTTGATAAATATTTGCATAATATTATACTCAAAACATGTTATGATTACAAATCAGTGTGTGAGAATCATATGGTTCTACAGTTAAAACTAGAAGTCCTGTCATGAAATGAGCACAAATAGCATGGCGATCTGCACGTTAATCTATGCATTATGAGCATAGTAAGGCTATCAAATTCTATACATATGGCCTGTGCACAAGCAATGTTTCAGCCACTGGCAGAAACATTGCCCGTGTTTGCTATGAGTAACCAGGAGAACCTGCCGTGCTTTGGGTGCCATTCGATAAGGCAATTGCGTGCAATTCCTACGCGCAATTAAGCCGAGATAAGGGCACAGTTTGTGACAAGACTTCTAGATTTAACTGTATCTTCCAGTAGAAGATACCTTAAAATGGTTCTCACATGACAAATTTACAATATTTATGTAAATCAACAGCAATTTGTGGACAGGTGAGTTTATATAAGAGCTTGTCGTCCCCCCCCCCCCCTCCTCCATCTCAACTCCTGCCCCTAGAAACTATAGGTCTGTGAGTATACAAATTCAGGACATCTATAAGGATAAATTTCTCATCCTCTCGTTCACAATGAATATGTTAATGATATTCATTAATTATCTTGCCAAGAGGAGATTACTCTCTTTAACACTTTACCCAAAGAAACGGCCACATCTGTCCACGTAATATGCAAATTCAGCAGCTGAAAAAAATATTATTTTTCAAAACATTTCAACAAAACCATATCATGTGACCCTACTTTGGAATGAGCTCGTTCCAATGAGGGGCTCACATGATATGGTTTGGGTGAAATTTTTTGAAAAATTTTAAAAATTGATATTTAAAATAATACATTTTGATATCGCCTGCGTTGGGTAAAGGGATAAGGTTGGAAACACCTGTGTGGACTTGTGCTCGAGTCAGGGATGTTCTGCCCTGTCTGCTTGTCATCACATGTATGCCTAAATAATTTTCTAGCAAAACACTATTAACTCTTTACCCAACGTAACGGCCAAAACCGGCCAGCGCTATTCTCAAAAATCGCCAATTAATTTTCATTATTTTTTCATTTTTTTTACTCAAAAACATAGGTTATGACCCCTCATTGGAATGAGCTCGCCGAGCTCATTCCAATGATGGGTCATAACCTATGTTTTTGAGACAAAAAAGAAAAACATTAGTTATTCAAGAATTTTTTTGCAAGTGTCGTCTGCTTTTCATGTTAGGTAAAGGGTTAAGGATCCAGGTCAAAAAGATATGTTTTCTGAAATGCCCTGCCCATTTTTTGAACAAAAAAATTCCGATTTATTCAGTGCAATCCGAAACAAAGATTACAACTTAAAAAGCTATCACGAAAAATATTTTATCACAGATTCCTATCTCAATAAATTAGATTCAACAATTAAAGGGGGATTTCATTTTGAAATTTTAATCCCTTCTTTTCTATGCAAAGTTACACAGCAATTGGACCTCACACACCTGACAATTGTCAAAATCACACAATACAAACAGAAATGTAACAAGAAGCATATCATTATAATCCAATCGAACTGCTTACACAAACACGGGTAATTAATACTAGCCTGCTTCGTGTGTATACCTTTGTGATATACAAGAGGAAGTCCTTAATAGAGTTGTTCACCTTTGTAAAATATTCTATCACCCTATAATTTAACTAACAAAACAAAATTTCTTGCCTCAGACAATCTCCATCTGTGCTGTTCTTAAGGTTATACTCTTAACCCTTAAAGGCCTATTTCCATCTTTCACGACCTCAGAACAGGTGCCCTTAACATGACATTATGAGTAGGTCCAGCTAACCTTAAACAAATTACACGGACATAGAGTTTGTGCAGGAAACTTCTTGGGTGATTTCTCCAGGAACACAGATTAAAGAACAATCAATTAATTTTTATATATTTATGAATATATACACTAGTGTTGGGAGGTTATGAAATCTTTCCACGGTTTCGGTTTCTACTTGTTTTTTTTAAAAAAGAGTTGACTCTGGTTTCGATTTCATTTTTTTTAGAGGAAAATATTCAAGTATTAAACACTATAAACTCTTGGGTTTTTCCCAAATATTAAGTTTAACAAAAGTTCAAAGTGCAACTGTACCTTCCCCTCTCTCTAAATTATGAGATTATATATAGCGCAGCACATGTATGGTGAACAATTAATCCTGAGGACAATGAAGATTGTTCACAGATATACAGTTGAATAGCATTGGGAAGACCCCACCCCGCCCACCACACACAAGACTTGAGGAAAATGTTGTGGGAGTTGTAAAATGCCGAAGGTGTAATGTTGTGAAAAGTTAGGCTAAAAAAAAATTGCTTTGTTTAGGGTAACCAGACTGACCTTAAACAATTATGCCGACCCTACAAGTTTTTAAAAGTAAAAGTTGCTCATTTAGGTCATTGTAACCCTAATTTTTATCGGACTTCAACTGTGAATTTGAAACATATTTTCAGGTTCAAACTTTCAAAAATACATCTAAAAATAAATATATCGGACAGTACAGATGTGAAGCAAGTGGTAAGTTTCAGTTCAGCAAAGGAAACCGCAATTGATAAAGTGATAATTTTACAGATACAGTATTTTACCGTTGTTGTTGAAGGTCATGAAAATTAATGTAAATCGTGTTGAGTTTCGTGTATTGATACTGAAAGCCCCCATTCCTGGCCTGCAGTCTTGAGAATGTTATTGGAGCAAGTATAGTGTCCAACTGTTTTTTTTTAATTCCATTCAAACAGATACATAGAAATTACTGGCAGTGGCCAGCAGATGCATGGATATCGCATTCAAGTGAAGTGTGTGGTCATTTTGGTAATTCGATGTTTGTTTTATTTTTGCCCAAAACCTGATGCCGCTTTCAATCTCACACTGAATGGGGGGATTTTTATCATTTATCATTCGAAAGAAAGTTTATTTAATACGTAAATATAATGATATTAGGGGACCAAAAAAGTTATTTATTGGGAATACCTGGCTCTGATTTTTTTCTGTGATTTCCCCCCTTTTTATTTAACACATTACACGAAGTGACAGCATTCAAGATTGTGCAGTTAAATAACCGTGTTGTCCCAACTGACGGTTATCTCTCTTTCAGGTCGGTTGGTGTTTTTAAATAACCGACACCGAGTTGTAAGTTTGGTTAGCATCCCAAAACTAATATACACCTGGATCTTAATTGAGCACCCCCTGAAATGTTTCATGACAGTGAAGTTGTTGTTACTGATTATTATGTTTTAATGATCATTGCTATGTCTTTCAGTACATTTCATCTTGTGAAACATGATATTTCTGGTTGACAGCATACCCCCAACACATCCAATCATCAAAGTGAAGCATGCTTCCCACGAATGTCACAAAAAACACTATCATCCACATGCAATATCTGAATACAAAACAAGAAAATTTGTCACTTCTTTTATCGATAAATGTTGACATGGCAAGGAGATTGTCAGAGGCACTAAGATGGCAAATCAATGGCAAGCATGCAACAGGCATGTTATTCAAAGCTACTGGAAGGCAACTTGACTATAATCATTCTGTCATCAGCAGATTTGTCTGAAAACATCAACAAACCAACAATGTTAAGGACCGACGAAGGCCTGGACAACACCAAAAGACCTCTCCTCGGGAAGAACAGAGTTTGACATGCCTCATAAGGCATGAACCCTTTGCTTCAAGTGGGGTTTTGAAAAGCCTTTGGCTCCCCAACAGGCGTTTGTGCAACAGAACTGTCCAAAACCATCTCAAAGCACTGGCTGTGAGGTCCAGAAGGGTCATCAAGCATCCAGCTCTGTCTAATCAGCATCAAAGACGAAGTTTGGAGTAGTGTATGGCACAACAACATTGAAAACTCAGGATGTGGAGGAGAGTCCATTGGTAAAATGAGAGTAGGTTCCTTCTTCACATCACAGATGGTCACATGAGAGTGTGGAGGCATAGAAATACTGCTTACGTGACCAGGAACATCAGACCTACTGTTACTTATGGTGGAAGATCAGTAATGATCTGGGGATGCCTCTCTCATGATTGTAAACTTGATATGGTGACTGTACATGGGAATCTCAATGGTCATCAGTACATCCGGTACCTTCTCAATCCAGTTGTTGTGCCTCATTTTGACAACCACCCGTTGGCTACTCGCCCTGTATTCATGGACGACAATGCAAGGCCACATCATTCCCATGTTGTGAGAGCATTCCTTCAGAAAAACGCTATTACAACACTACCTTGGTCTGCAATGAGCCCCGATTTGAATTCCTTAGAACACATCTGGGACTTTCTTCGACGTCATGTGCAAGCATGGGATCTGCCTGTACAGAAATTAGCTGATTTGGAAGCTGCATTGCATGAGTAGTGGCAGCAGTTGCCTCTGGACCATATCAGAAGGCTCACTGGTAGCATTAGGCAGAGGGTTCAGGCTGTCATCTGGGCATGTGGTGGATATACTCGCTACATGTGCATGTATACCTACAGGTCCAGAGCCGAAGCCAAACCTGTGTACATGTAAATACAACTAGATATCACGGAGATGGAATCCATCTCTGCGGGCCCCGCAGCAACTAACCAATGTTAGGTATAAACTGATGTGAACCGTAATACTAAAATATTTCAAGCAATAGGTAAAATCTGATTAAAATCCCTTCGCGGACACGAACTTGTCAAAAAAAACCCCCAAATTCTGAATAATTTGACCTTGAGGTCAAACTTCAAGGTCAAATAATGGCAACCCTGGTACGCGACACGTCGTCTTGAGATAATCTACCCACATACCAAGTATCAAAACCCTATCTATTAAGGGAAAAAATTTACAGCCCGGACATGAACTTGTCAGAAAAAAAAAAAAATATGAATAATTTGACCTTGAGGTCAAACTTCAAGGTCAAAGCATGCAACCTTGGTACGCGACACATCGTCTTGAGATAATCTATCCACATACCAAATATCAAAACCCTATCTATTAAGGGAAAAAAGTTACAGCCCGGACTCGAACTTGTCAGAAAAGAACCCCGAATTCGGAATAATTTGACCTTGAGGTCAAAGTTCAAGGTCAAAGCACAGCAACCGTAGTACGCGACACATCGTCTTGAGATAATCTACCCACATACCAAATATCAAAACCCTATCTATTAAGTGAACAAAGTTACAGCCCGGACACGAACTTGTCAGAAAAAAAAAAATCTGAATAATTTGACCTCGAGGACAAAGTTCAAGGTCAAAGCATGGCAACCTTGGTACGCAACACGTCATCTTGAGATAATCTATCCACATACCAAATATCAAAACCCTATCTATTAAGAGAAAAAGTTACAGCCCGGACATGAACTTGTCAGAAAAGAACCCCGAATTCGGAATAATTTTACCTTGAGGTCAAAGTTCAAGGTCAAAGCATGGCAACCGTGGTACGCGACAAATCGTCTTGAGATAATCTACCCACATACCAAATATCAAAACCCTATCTATTAAGGGAAAAAAGTTACAGCCCGGACACGAACTTGTCAGAAAAGAACCCCGAATTCGGAATAATTTGACCTTGAGGTCAAACTTCAAGGTCAAAACATGGCAACCTTGGTACGTGACACGTCGTCGTGTGATAATCTATCCACATACCAAATATCAAAACCCTATCTATTAAGGGAAAAAAGTTACAGCCCGGACACGAACTTGTCAGAAAAGAACCCCAAATTCGGAATAATTTGACCTTGAGGTCAAAGTTCAACGTCAAAGCATGGCAACTGTGGTACGCGACACATCATCTTGAGATAATGTACCCACATGTCAAATATCAAAACCTTATCTATTAAGAGAGAAAGATTACGGATGGAAGGATGGACGCATGGACACAGCAATCACTATAGGGCGTCCGCCTCTCGGCAGGGCCCTAATAAAATAGTCCTATGTAAATATAACTGACAACATAACTGATAATATACTAATGTAGAGATATTTATGAGACAATACCATCATGAACTTTAATTAACGAATCTACAGATTTACTGAGAATATTTGGGTGTGTCGATCCTGAAGAAATGATTGCACCTGTTATGAAACCTCTTTGATGGGGAATTTAAAATCACCCAAGAAGTTTCACCTGCACATGTATGAAACACAGACAGACATGTTAACTCTCCCGGAATGCCCGGGAAAATCCTGAAATTTCATTGTAGTTCCCTGCCTCCTGGACGGGAATCAGTTTTGGACCAAAAATCACGGAAAACAACAGTCGAATATTTCTTTCCCATTGTAACTTATATACTAAAACGTTCAGAGTCAAATCACATGCATTTCAAATGCTGGTAAAAAGTCACAAGGCAGTAAAATATGGATTTAAGTTAAATTTATTTAAGAAAAGGGTATTTTATATATATTTCAACTGTATTCATGTTTATTTCTGGGGTTTTTCTTCGTAATCGGAGATTCGTGATCAATGTGCGAGTGTTGAAGTGAAAATAGGTGACTTACTTTCAAAAAATTGAAAACTCCACCTTCAATGCAGTTTTTTTGGTAAATAAAATATATGAAAAGGAATTAAATACTATATATTTATTTATTCATAGAATAGCTTTAATCCTCACCCCTTTTACAAATCAAAACGTAAACAACACCTTGACCTCAACTATTTAACACAGTTTATAAACTGGTTAAAGTCACTTTGGATGCAGGAAAATTATGACTGCATATTTATACACAATGGACTTATTTTCTAACACTACATTTATTCCGTTGTGCTGACTACAGAACTGTTAACTGTTGGCCGTCTGTACCCAGAAAATTTCAAATTAAAAAAAAAAAAAAAAAAAAAAAAAAAAAAAAATGCTTCAATGTTGAAAAGAAAAGTTTTGTGCAGGGCACAAACGTCCACACATGCATGAAGGATTTTGATAAAGATACTTTCCAAGTACTAATCTTCTTGAAGTAACTGAACATTAGGACATCTTTTCCTGTTAACATTTCCAGACTTGGGAAATTATTAGCTTAGTAGACTTTAATAAAACCAAAACACAGGTGGTGGTGCTCTTTGGGTGGGGGGTCATGAAGAAGAGGATGGTGGGGGAGGGGTCAAATCAACAATTATTTTATGATTTTTTAACATAGCATAAATGCATCAGCATAATTGACAACTAGATCTGGATATACCTCATGTTAATGGTGGTCCATGAGCGGAAAATTTGCAAGTTTTTTCTTTTGTTTTGTCCCCGCGCGAACTTCTCCCTGAAATCCATCCCATTTCCCTGAAAATCACCCTCAGGTTCCCTGAAAATTATTCTGGAGGTTAACATGTCTGAACTCAGTGGTTTAAAATGTGAAGTGTAAGCCTCAAGAAATTTAGACTGCATTGATGCGTGAATTCAGTGTCCCGGAAACCTATGAATCCTAGAGCTATGCGAACAGTGTATGAAACCCAAAATGCGAGAAGTACTTGAGAAAGATCAGGTTGGCTAATTAGAAAATTAATTGGTTACATTTTCAAATGACATGAATGTCAATTTGTAATGTTTATTAACATCTGGTGTGACCAGTCAGATGCATTCATACATAATCTTCTTACACATAGGCCAGATTCACCGTGTGGTGTATCCAGCACATTTTTCAACATCTGTATTCTATCGGTTAAAGTTAAACATACACAGCAATTGTGGTATAATAGATATACCCTACTGCCAATAACTTTAGGGCATGAGAACAGACAGGCCTGTGGTGAGGCACAGTGGTAACATGCAGGGACAACTAGTATAATACATAGAGCAATGTTGATGCATTGAATTTGGTGCAATATTTTGTTTTCATTCATTAATTTTAACACCCTGGTTATACTTAGAGTATGGCTGCCGTGAACTACTCACTTTCCATGGTTGGGCAATATTTCCACGGATGCAATAAAATTTGATTTCAAACACTAATTATAGGAATAATCATCAATTATTTAATTAATGAAGCACCAGGTTCAACCTGGGTTGAACCTGGTGCTTCATTAATTAACATTTTGCAGATGATAAATGTTTTATTACCTGGTAAATGCAGGTGTGACATCACTGCTCACGTGTGGGTTTCAACCAATCCACGGTGACTGTACTGCACTTGATCTTGGAATGCCTGCAAGCCTGGAGTGCGAAGTAAATATTTCCGGTGATTATCATACAAGTTATCGTGATCACTGTACATCATGTAATTACAGCTACAGAGGGTAGGTAATCAGTGAATTCTTTTATATAAGGCTAAAGGAAAAAAGGGTTTTCGTTCACAGGCAAGCCCTCATTGAAATTGGACCCCCTCGTAGAATGTTTTTATTGGCTTGCAGTATCTTCTAAAACTATATGAGATGGCGAGACCTTCAAAGTTTACCTTTTTGGATTAATGTATATTATTACCACTTTATAGGGCGCTCCTTGGGTTATTAAAATGAATTGAGGTTGACGATAAGACTCAATAACAGCCCGCAGAAATAGCATTAATAATGAAAACGGCCCGCCAGCCCAGAATTGAGAGTAATTTATGTTCCGAAAAAATGACACTCATGTGCTCGAAATTTTGTTGTCCATTTATTCCAACAAAACGGATTAAACCATGATTTATTTTGGATTATTAACTTCATTTAGGATTTAAAAGTGGTGGTGAGTATTGATACGATAAATAATCTCATTTTGTAAATTTTGTAAAGCACTTCAAGCAAATTCCAGCAATCCTATTTTCGAGTCATCCAAATAAATTGTACTCAACTTTGAACTTTGACATTTGTTTGTAAATAAACAGACGACAATCCGATTCTTCTATTTCTAAATCAAAAATGTCTCAGTGGCTTGAAATGGCATTCTTCTACTTCTAAATCAAAAATGACTGCAGTGGCTTGAAATGGCGTTCTTTGGTAAGTGGTAATAATAGTAATAACACATTCCTTTTCGGGCGTCATTGTACATTAACGTCCCTCGAAAAATGATTAATAGCCCTTGGGACCATTAACAGCCCTCGACTTCGTCTCGGGCCTTTAAGTGGCCCTCGGCCTGTTAATCATTTTTCTAGGGCCGTTAATGAACCTTAACGCCCTCAAAAGAACATGTTATTGTTATATTAATTTGCATGTGTTTGCATCAAAATATGATTCAAATACAGTGTGTCTATTTGTTATATTTGTTTTGTAAACATCCAGTTTGCTTTTTTCTACAGAAAATAACTCAAATAGCATTGGAACTGTATTTATTTTTCAAAAATGTGCAGAAATGTAACTAACTACCGTATTTACTCTATGTATTGGGACAGCTGAAAATAATTATTTTCACAGGTGTCCCAATTCTTAGAAAATGGGGAAAGAACACAGCCTGGTCTTGATTTGATGCTGAATAAAGTTGTGTGTGATTCGTTTTCCATCACTATATACGAAAATCGCCATCCAATTTTTTTTTATATTTTCATTTTTTGCTTCCAAAACATAGCTTATGATCCCTCATTGGAATGTGCGCATTGCGCTCGTTCCAATGAGGGATCATAAGCTATGTTTTGGAAGCAAAAAATGAAAATTTTTAGTTACTCAAGAATTTTCTTTATGAGTGTCGTCTGCTACTAGCAATGGGCCAACTGGAAACAAATCTCCTGAATGTACCAAACTTTGGAGCATAAAAAAAATATAGTTTTCTGGAAAAAATGTGTGTCCCAAATCATAGAGTGTCCCAATACATAGAGTAAATACAGTAACAAACAAAATAATTTAAAAAAAAAAAAAAGCCTTTCTCCCTCATTGATTTGAAAAATTAATGGCCAGTGAACCAAAGGTCAGGGCCCTACTAATATTTGGTATTTGAAAATGTATTCGATTTGACTGTCATATTTGATTCAAATATGATTTGACAATTCATCTGAATATCTATCAAATGTATCTTTTATCACATCCCTGCATCATTAAATACCAGAAATTGATGATAGTTATTGTTGTTGACATCAACCACAACAGAATTTAACACTGCTTCAGCCTGCTAGATCAAATTTCTCTTTCTCGATATTTCAATTTATTATATAGCCGAAGAAAATGTTTCCTGAAATTCAGAACATTGTGCGTTGAAGTAATGACAGATCAAGTCGAGTGCAACAGTGATCCTTGAGCAATATATAAGATGAGAAAATGTTATCTCTGAGGAAGCTTGCTTTGTAATACATACACAGAATGACACGTGTGTGCGATAGAGAGTAATCGCTTGACTGGACTTGTTACGTAAAATAATTCATGAGAGGTGAGGGACATTGTACAAACACGAGTGCACGAATGTGCATGAGTGTTTTACAATATAGTCCCTCGCCTCGAATGAATTATTTCATGTAACCTGTCCAGTCAAGCAATTACTCTGTTTATTACTTTTCATTATTAACAATAATTATATTATTTAACCCTTTACCTAATGTAACGGTCAAAAACGGCCAGCACTATTCTCAAAACTCACCAATTAATTTTCATTATTTTTTCATTTTTTGTCTCTAAAACATAGGTTATGACCCCTCATTGGAACGAGCTCGTCGAGCTCGTTCCAATGAGGGGTCATAACCTATGTTTTTGAGACAAAAAATGAAAATAATAGTTATTCAAGAATTTTTTTGCAAGTGTCGTCTGCTTTTCATGTTAGGTAAAGGGTTAAAAAAAAAAGCAAAAAAAACAGCAATGAAGTCCCCACTACACGCACTGCAAAGCGTCTTCGTTTGCAGGCACAGATACATGACACAATTGTTGATTGCATAATTCACTTGTGAAGTTATCGTTTATAATCAAACCCAGAAATCCCAGTAAATCACACTCTGGAAAGTAATAAAATGGGTTAATTGATATGGCACGAGTGCCAGTGCAGAAGGATACAACGAGAGGCCACTGATTAATGCTCATTGAGCTCGTTCTAATGAGGGGTCAAAACCTATGTTTTTGAGACAAAAAATGAAAAAAATTAGTCATTCAAGATTTTTTTTGCAAGTGTCGTTTGCTTTTCATGTTAGGTAAAGGGTTAAACAGATTAATGTTCATTGTTGCATCACTCCTGTGAGTGGGTGTATGATACATGAGTACCATTGACAAACTAAACTAATTAGTTGATCATGGCCTCGAACAAAGAAGATTCTTAGCTTGATGTCTGCAAATCAGTAGAAAATATAAAGTTGTTTTATTACAATTCATCGGAGAGTAGAGATGGGCGGTATTGGAATTTTGAGTTCGGTATCGGTTTCGGTATTTTTGTGTGGGCATACCGCGGTATCGGTTCAGTATTCGGTATGTGACTTCAGATTCACTGATAGTACCAAAGGGGAATCCATGTCCAAAAAAATACAGAATAAGTTGTTCTTGTATCATTCTATCACAGTGCTACACATGCCATTGTTGATGGGCTCAACACTGTCAATCTTTTGTCAACACAGATCATATCTACAGTAATTTGGTGACTTGTTCTAAATATGCCTTAACTTTTCAAGCTCACTTAAGGCATCTGTAATCATAGAATGTGTGTCCTGAAGATGTCATCTTTAGGTGGGCCTGATGACAGTAGTAAAATGATCTGGTCAGTGATTTCTAGCCAAGTCTTGGCTGCCTGTTAAGGCAGCCAAGACTTGGCTAGAAATCACTATAAAGTAACTGGACATGTACAGGTCGTAGACTATTGATAATTTAGGACAACTGCCCTGGTCCTTAAGGCTTAACAAAACTGAAAAATAAAATCAGTCACTTCTTTCATGAAAATGAACACTTCAACTGCTATCAATCCTCACCAAGGCCTTATAAATAGTGAATGCACAGGGAAAATTGAAAATACCGTTGGTTTCGGTATTCAAAGATTGGGTCGGTTCGGTTTTTCGGTGTCCCCATGATATCGGTATCGGTTCGGTTTTTCGGTATATTGCCCATCTCTATCGGAGAGTGTCTGCACTCTCCAATAAATCAGAACAAAGCAATTATTCACAATCAAAATCTTGATAAATCATTGACAACAATGCTGTTATAATTCACCTTTGATAAACAATTTAGCACTCCAGCAGTTAAAGAACCCACTCTATAAAAAATGAACTGTGAATGGAGCCATCGGACTATTGATAGACAGATAATGTGGCATGTCCTTCATTCCATGGACAAATCCACATAAAACAGTGATCTTTGTTCATGGCTTTAGACATGGACAAAGAATGCTAAGGTGTCAACAGATCGGAAGTCTAAAATCTATTAAAGTGAAACTCACCAACCCTCCAGTAAACATGGACTGTTTGTGTAAAAACAGTCTGTTTATCTTGATAAAACCAAGACAATGTTTGCGGTGTACCATCATTCTTATCTGTTGGACTAGAAGTATTTCATTGCATCCTTTTCTCTAAATCTCATGACTTAATGCTGATTTAAAACAAATATCTGAAATTTGAAATAAAAATTATATTTACCATAAAAGAATGTTCTGGACTCTTATATTAAAATAAAGCTATTATATTGCTATCATGGGCAGTGTGGTATTTATTTGACTGTAAAATTTTACTGACAATCAAAACAAGATACACGGATTGAAACTCCCCATAATGCTTGGTTCATCAAGATTAACAAAAGAAACAGAAATTTTTTTTAATAATTTTTTAAGGTTCATTTCAACTCCAATTTAAAAACCTTTAAGACAGTTAGAAATAACATAACCTAAAGTAATAACGGCCATGAAGTGATAAAGAGCTGCCCCTTCATGAATTTGATCCAAGTTTCAAAATTGTTTGTTTGTTTTTTGGGGGGTTAATGTTATGTTGTGTTTGAGGATCTTCCTGACATCTTGGGGAATGGAAATTTACCACTGTTGGCAAGAAATTGGGAATTTAAAAATTTTTGTAAAGTCACCTTTTCACCGGTTTTCCTGGATGATTGTCTTGACAGCTTAACCCTTTACCCAATGCAGACGATATCAAAATTTATTATTTTAAATATCATTTTTTCAAATTTTTCAAAAAATTTCAACAAAACCATATCATGTGACCCCTCGTTGGAACGAGCTCGACGAGCTCGTTCCAACGAGGGGTCACATGATATGGTTTTGTTGAAATTTTTTGAAAAATAATATTTTTTCAACTGCTGAATTGGCAAATTACGCGGGCGGATGCGGGTGATTCGTTGGGTAAAGGTTTAACCTTTTAGTATTTAAATATTGTTTATTCAAAATTGCAACAAAACCATATTCTGTGAACAAGTTCACTGAGGAGGGGGTGAGGGAGGGGGTGGTGCTACTTCATTATAATATTTTATTGTCTTTCATTCCTATATATTTCTGCTGAGATATTCTGATGATCAAGGTACATTAGCAGAAGTTTGACAAAGCTCAAGAGCGGAATGAAGTTTAATGTGGTGTGTTAAGAGTATGTGATAGCATTTGTGTTGGCTTGGGATAAATCTTCACTTTAAATGTTGAAACCATTCTTTATCATATGACTCGTCTGTTTTGTTCACTTTAAAACAAATGATATTTTGTTTTCATATTAATCAGTGATAAATAAAGCCTTCCGTCAATTTCGTTGGTCAATTTCAAAACTAGACAATTTGATTGGCTGAACAAAATACAACTGGGCCACATTTTCAAAATTTGCATAATTAGAGTTGGGAGCTTTCATTGGTCAGTTTCAAAACTGGACAATTTGATTGGCTAAACAAAATACAACTGGGTCACATTTGCATAATTTCAGTAGGGAGAATTTACATTATCTGTTCTATTTAGGGAGGGTTATATTGTATTAATCTTTCACCTAACGTAACGGCAAAATCCGTCTCGCGCAATACAAGAAAAACACCATTCATTTTTTTGGCTAATTTGTGCGTGTGTGTGTCATATGATAAATAGAATATGAAATGAGTGTTTTTCTCATATAATATTTATGAAACGAGGCTCGCCCAAACGGAAAATTCTTAGACTCGTTTCATAAATATTATATGAGAAAAACACTCATTCCATATCCTCTATTTATCATATGTTTTGAAACTTTTGTGAATGAATGAATGAATTTTATTTAGCGGTATACAGCAATATAGATATGTACATTCATACAATACAATACAAACAAGAGATCAACTATGCATGTATACCGCAGGGAGACGACATAGCCAGATTGGCTGTCTACCTGTCGTCTCCCAGGGATTATACTGTGCAGCATTGGAATCGGACTATCAGACAACAGTTCATTTGTACTTGGATTCTGGTGGCTTGGTGCAGCTAGCTTGTCTACCTGCCAAGAGACGAGAATATGTCCAGACATATACAGCACCAGCGGAGATGGGTCACTGGATAACCACAACACAATTCCTGTCATACTTCTCCCCCACTGACAGCCACAAATCATGACGTCATTCCGTGCGAAGCTCCCACAGAGAGCTCCTCACTGAATGATGCAAAATGTTGGGAGTCCTCAGCTACGTAAGACCCTACCCGCTGTGTTTACCACTAGATTTATCAGTATAGTTGACTACAGGGTTGGAGCTGTATCTGAAGGATACCGACAAAAACAACTACAAGATTTCACTGTAGTCATTCAGCAACCCAGTCCGCCAGTACTGTTCTTGGAAAGCGCTAAGTTAGTATAATCTTGAAAATTCATAGCCACATAATTATCTGAAAATATTCTGCCTGTTCTAAATAGAGCATTCGTTGCAGTATGGATTATTACAGTCGATGTTATCGGAGTATTGGGACAGTAATTTTACGGTTAATTGTTTTTTGAAAGTGTTTCTATTGCTGCTGTTACGTAAATCGAGCTCTAAGTCATTCCATAGTTTAGGGTATATATGTGTTGGAAAGTTCTCAAGAGCCCTTGTTCTTGTTCTGCCAATTTGGAGAAGATCTCTCCTTCTACTAGCTCTGCCCGTAGTATTGACTACAGGGTGGAAGTAGTGTCTGAAGGATACCGGCAAGTTATCATGATACCAATCAAATACAAACAGGCACGCGTGGAGTTTAAAGAGGTCGTTCACCTTAAGAATCCTATTTTCTCGGAAGAGAGGATCAGTGTGTGCTCTGTATCGCGTGTTGTTTATTATGCGGATGGAGCGTTTTTGAAGAAGCAGTATCTTTTTAATTGTTCTAGCATTGCCCCAAACATTTATCCCATACACTAAATGTGTGTGTATCAGGGCATAATAAAGTGTTTTCATCGCTTCTCTGGGAAGTGTAGTTTTCACTTTATTTAGTGCGAAATTCGCCCGAGCAATCTTGGAAGAAAGTTGAGATATATGGTGCTTATACGATAGACTATCATCAGTATGTATCCCTAAGAATTTAAGAGATTTCTCTGTATCATTAGTACCTACTTTGCTTATAATTTGGCCGTTTATTAGAATGTCGTAATGAATTGTTGTTCTTTTGCCGGAGGGGTTGATTAAAATGTATTTAGTTTTAGTAGCATTTAACACAAGTTGATTCGCACAACACCATTCAAATATTTTTCCAAGCTCTGTGTTTATAAGTGCGGTTAATTGATTTGGATCAGGGCCCGAAGAATGTCCCGAAGTGTCGTCAGCAAAAGATAGGAGATTCAGGGACGTAGCGCGATAAATGTCGTTGACATATATTAAGAATAGTGTTGGACCGAGTACCGAGCCTTGCGGAACACCATGCGTTATTTTTACTCTGTCAGTTATATGCTCGCCATATGCAACGTACTGTGATCTACCAGAAAGATAGCTTTTAAACCAGTCATTGCCCAATCCTCTAATACCGTATCTATATAATTTATTTATTAAAATGTCATGGTCTATGGTATCAAATGCTTTCGAAAGGTCCAAAAATAGTGCCAATGTACTGTCCTTACTTCTCTTATTATTTGCATCTGATATAGTTTTCAGTAGCTGCATGACAGGATGCACCGTACTATGATTTTTCCTGAAACCGTATTGATTTGGATGTAAGATGCTGAAGTGATCTAGGTATTTTACAAGCCTAACTGACATAAGTTTTTCCAAAAGTTTTGAGAATGTCGGTAGTATGCTGATGGGTCTGTAATTTGTAAAATTGTGTTGGTCACCTGCTTTAAATATAGGAATAACTTTAGCAGTTTTCATTTTATCTGGAACAGTACCGTGTATAAACGAACAATTAAAGATATGTGTTAGAGGGGTAACAATGGGGTCAATGGCTTGTTTAAGTAGTTTTGAACTAATATCATCACAATCTTTGCTTCCTTTCGACTTTAGAGATTTTACGATATTCACAACTTCAAAATCACATGTTGGGCTTATATAAAAATTATTAGTAGAGTTTGCATCCATGAAGTCGTGAAATGATTTGTTGGTGGCGGGTATTTTTTCACTCGTTTGTTTTCCTATACTTGCGAAATAAGCATTGAATTTGTTAGCTATTTCCGTCGGGTCATTTACTTCTTTATCATTATGGATAAAAAATTTAGGCAAGTTAACAGCTCCGTTTGACCTTTTGATGGCGTCATTTAGTATTTGCCATGTTTTACGCATGTTATATCTATGTTCACTCAGAACATGTTTGAAATAATTTGCTTTGCATTGCTTTTTTACTTTATTAAATATTTGACAATAGTTTTTATAGTTGGTTACATTGGATTCGGTTGGGTTTTTTAACTTCTTATTATAAAATTTGCTTTTATTATTCGATGATACTATTAGCCCCCTTGTCATCCAAGGTTTTCTCTTTATAAATTTTTTTTTCGTACAAACACGTATCCGGGGGAAAGCTACATCAAATAATTCCGGGTATATATCTAAAAAGTTGTTGTATGCTGTGTTTGGATTACCCAAACCCATAACTGTTGAAAAATCACATTGTGAGAAAAGTAATTTAAAAGTTTCCATAGTTTCAGCATTTACCTTCCGTATCCATGAATAAGATTCTTTGTCAGATTTTGGCGGAATAATTTCTACGTGAAAAGTACCGAAATGATCGGAAACATCAGTTATTATTATCCCAGATATTGAAGTGGAAAAAATATTGTTTGAAAATATGTGATCAATGAGAGTGGCTGAGTGTACTTCAGTTGTCTCATTGTATGTCTCATTGTATGTATATGTATATCTGATGTGCAGTACCAACCTTTTGTGGTAGTGCAATTTATTTATTTATTGGTGTTTAAGGTCACATATTTCTGCACAATGGCTAATCATGACCGTTAGTTTTACGGGTGGAGGAACCCAGAGAGAACCACTCAGCAGTGGCAAGCAACAGTCAGCTCCCCAACATACTAACTCCACACAAGCAGGGTTAGCATTGGCTAAAGACAGGTACACCATCGGCATGCAGTACGCCTTAGTACACAATGTCACCATGCCCCAACATGGGGAATGGGGGTGTGTGATAGTGCAATAAAATTTTTTATCTTAACTTATACTTAAGATTAAGCATTTAATATACTTTATCATACATCAATTATACAACGTGTTTTTCACACATCAAGTCCTGATCACCGGATCACATGGAGTGGTTTTCCAATTCCATATCAGATGGTTGGTCTCAGAACAAGAATGGCACTGGAGAACGTCAATCAATTCTGCCCAGGTTATCAACCGTTTCTAGGTATGTTTTATTTGTGTAAATAAACACTATCAAATAAAGTGAATTTCTAATATTGTTCTTAACCAATTTTATATTGATTTCTTGTGTGAAAGATGAATTTCCATAACGGCATATAATAAACAGATCATTATGACAGTAAAGTGATCTGGTTTGTTGTATTCCATCTTGTTCATGAGGTGAGATCGCCAGATCACACTCGCCGCCTTTCGGCCAGTGAAATACAGTGATCTGACCTTGTCAACTCAACAGAATACGACAAATCAGACCTCTTTACTGTCATAATAATCTTTCTGTACTGTCATAAGAAAAGGTGGACAAGAATATGATCTGCTGGGGTCAAAACTATAAAAAAAACTTTTACAATTGTATTTTCCCGAATTGTATTTTCTACAAGTGAATATAAAAGACGGAAAAGAACCATCAGCATTTTAAAAATATGGCAATTTGCCAACTGGCAAATTGCCATATCTTTGGAAATGCCAATGGTTCATTTCAATTACCGTATTTACTCTATGTATTGGGACAGCTAAAAATAAATATTTTCACAGATGTCCCACATCTTAGAAAATGGGGAAAAAACACAACCTGGTCTTGTTTTGATGCTCAATCAAGTTGTGTGTGATTCGTTTTCCATCACTATATACGAAAATCGCCATCCAATTTTTTTTTAGATTTTCATTTTTTGCTTCCAAAACATAGCTTATGCCCCTCATTAGAACGAGTGCATTGTGCTCGTTCTAATGAGGGGTCATAAGCTATGTTTTGGAAGCAAAAAATGAAAATTTTTAGTTACACAAGAATTCTTTTTATGAGTGTCAACTGCCACTAGTGTTCAGTAAAGGGTTGAAGACTGCCACAATGTAATATTAAATAGTCTTCCTCATGTCAGTCCGAACTGTAAATATTAAAACTCTGGAACAGATTTAAATAAAAACAACACAAATTAGTATGTATTATCAATTTTTTATTGTTTAAAAAGGAAAATTAAACACACACTTAGCTTTAATATTGAGCATTTTGCACCGTTTTCAGGTGACTGGGCCATCTGGAAACAAGTCTCCTGAGTGTCCCAAACATTGGAGCATAAAAAAAAAAAATTTTTCTGGAAAAAATGTGTGTCCCAAATTATAGAGTGTCCCAATATATAGAGTAAATACGGGGTAGTTATTTCCATAAAGAGAGAAAATACAATTCTGAAAAATACAACTGTAAAAGTTTCATAGTATTGGTCCCTGGTTGATATTTTCTGCCCACAACACTGTAATTCTCACATGTCAAAAGAGAAATCTGAAAACATGCATCACAGATGTTATTTTTCTTTATTATTAAAATTTTTGAAAATTTTATTTGAAAAATAAAAACTCAGTAAAAGACTCCTGGTACATATTAGAGATGACTTGTCTTTTGCTGCCTGCGAACAGATTTTAACAGTCATGATGGTTATTCTTTTCATCGATTTCTCCCCACCCAACATCCCCTACTGCAACTTCTACTTTGTAAGAGACCTCAGCATGAGGCAAAAATTATTTTTTCGTTTTATAACAAATAATCAGTTTGCTTCCACGGTAAGTATTGATGGACCAAGAAGTACCATTATAGACTTTAGTTCCTTCATGGAATTATCTTCCTCATTACTGGGTGGGAGCGCGGTGGCTCAGTAGGTAGAGGTGCAGGCTGCAAGCTGAGAGGTCCTCGGTTCGAATCCCACCTGCGGCAACCGCGTTGTGTCCTTGGGCAAGACACTTCATCTCCATTGCCCACGTGGGGGCACGATGTACTAAGGCGTACTGCACGTCGATGGTACGCATGTCTTCAACCAATCTAACTCTGCCTGTGCTGCAGTGCGGAGTTACGATGTTGGGGAGCTGGCAGCTGCTCATCGTTGCTCGGTGGTTCTCTCCGGGTACTCCGGCTTTCTCCACCCGTATAACTGTCATGGTCATGATTAGCCATTGTGCATAAATATATGACCTTAAACATCAATACATAATACATTACTGGGTACAAAGAGTCGAATTTAATATTTAGAGGTTATTAATTGAGTACCTTTATGTTGGCCAAGATATAAGCCCAAGGAAACTTCACATCAGCCTGAGACTGAAGATTGAAGGCGATGTGAATTTACTGAGGGTTGGTATCTCATAGATATGAACCTAAAAAATAAATTGTTTCTGACTTGCATCCTTTTAATTCTTACAGGAAAGGTAACAACCTATATTAGATAAGTGTTCAGTAAGTAGTTTTTCATCAATTGGAAATTCTTATCAAATCATATACATTTAGTCATTAATTTTGCTCAAAATATTTTTTCAAAGGCACCAATGTAACAGATCGAGAGAGAATTACGGGAGCCAAGGCTCGAACCATCGACCTTTAGCACACAAACATTTTTCTTCCTGATGGTCAATATAAATTAATTTATTGATTATCATCCAACTTTTTCTCTCAGTCAGTTTGAAGAGGTGGACTTTTATTTATTTTTTATCCTATGTTGCAACATACAATTCTTTTCGATAATTTTTTATAAGTTATCACTTGGTTATTTTCATATCAGCTGAGATATCAGCCCGAAGTAACTTCATATCAGCCCGCATGTACAGTTAAAACTAGAAGTCCTGTCATGAAATGCGCACAAATAGCACATTGATCTGCGCATTAATCTATGTGTTATGACCATAGTAAGACTATCAAATTCTGTACATATGGCCTGTGCACAAGCAATGTTTCAGCCAATGGACCTCCGGGTAACCTGGACGTCCATTGGCAGAAACACTACCTGTTTTTGCTATGAGTAACCAGGAAAACCTGCCATGCTTTGGATGCCATTCAATATGGCAGTTGCGCACAATTCCTACTCGCAATTAAGTCTAGATAAGCGCACAGTTCGTGACAGGACTTCTAGTTTTAAGTGCATGAGACAGAAGGTCAAAGATTGGTGTGAAGTTACCAAGGGCTGATATCTCGGATGATATGAAAATAACCACGTAATAACCTTTATATTTATTAACTGGTAGAGTGCTAAGTTATTTTTGGTCATCCAAATTTGTCCACGTCTCTTTTGCCTTGTTACAATTTATGGGAGAGTGCCTAGTGGCACTCTCCCATAAATTGTAACAAGGCTAATCCCACAGACTAAATACTTTCGGTCCAAAAATAATATGACGTACATCTACAGAATATGAAACCATTAAGTTAAGGCATCTGCACTTCAGAATAAAGCCCAAACATGGGCTTCCAGCACTCTACCAGTTAAACCAAACCAAATAATTACAAAATGTTCTCAGATCTGTTACAGTTTTTTGACAGCATTTTTTCTCATTCTTTTCATCAAGTCTGAAGATTCCTCTTCTCCTAGCTCAGCTACCTGAATGTCGCGGCTTCCCCAGTGGGAAAGCTGCACCATTTGGATAGCTGAACTATCTTTTCTCTTGCAATTAATTTTGTGTACAACTGTCTTCCTTTTTACAGGCCTGGCATTCTGAAAAATGCAGGGGGGTTGAAGGTGGTAGCGGTAGGCGTATGACTTTCTTGGACAACAGGTCTGCTTGAATCTACAGCCACATCCTGGTACAAGTGCTTCAAGTGACAGGATAGTAGTAGTGGTAGTATATTATAGTGTCAATATTCCTTGAATAATTACCCCAGAAACTGTGATGTCAGTTGTTGAACTTGAAACTGACAGAAAAAAAAATATTGCTGTGACCCATTTTGCTTCAGATGATTGCAACTGTGTTTGGGTATGGTTGCAGCCATTACCTTTTACCACTAAACCACTTTCAAAATGAAATTACGTGATGTTATGTGACTTCGAAGTTAAATTACATTTTTGCTTTACAACAAAAATTTAATGTGACCATAATACATGTAATCTCAATCATCCCAGACCAAAATATTAAGGAGGGCAATTTTTCGCTTTCCTTAATTCTTTCAGGGGGGCAGTAAGGAGAGTTAAAAAATCGCTCTCCTGAAATTGCCAAGCCTGTTTTTATCCTCCATCTTATTCTTACTGATTGCCATCGATAATTCCTCACCATACAAAAACTACGGTACTCTCTTCTAACTGGTTATTTATTTATTTAGCAGAGTTAATTGATCAAAAAATTATAGACCCATTCTGCCTCAGTACATCAAATATAGCAATAATCTACTATATCTTGTTACCGTATTTACTCTATGTATTGGGACACTCTATGATTTGGGACACACATTTTTTCCAGAAAACTATATTTTTTTTATGCTCCAAAGTTTGAGACATTCAGGAGATTTGTTTCCAGTTGACCCATCGCTAGTATTAGACAACACTCATAAAAAAATTCTCGAGTAACTAAAAAGTTTCATTTTTTGCTTCCAAAACATAGCTTATGATCCATCATTGGAACGATCGCAATGCACTCTCCAATAAACTGTAACAAAACAATTATTTAAGAACAAAATCTTGCTAAGCTATGGCTACTCTGGTTGGTAGCAAGGTATTTTTGAAAAAAATATGCAGATTCCAAATCACCTTTGCACAATAGGTGCGCATCCGAAATGAAGGCGTCGAGTTGTGGCTACATTCTTCACTTATTTATTTATTGGTGTTTAAGGTCACATACTTATGCACAATGGCTAATCATGACCGTGACAGTTTTATGGGTGGAGGAAGCCGGAGTACTCAAGAGAGAACCACTGAGCATCGACGAGCAACTATCAGCTCCTCAACATTCCAACGCTGTTCAAGCTCTGATCAAGCAGGATTACAGCGGTTGAAGACATGTGCACCGTCAATGTGCAGTACACCTTAGTACACGGCATCATCATGCCTCCTTGTAGGCAACCGGGATAAAGTGTCCTGCCCAAAAACACAACATGGGTCGTCCCGGGCGGGGATCGAACTCTGGACCTCCAGCATAGAAGTCCAACAGTCTACCACTGAGCCACTGCGCTCCCCTTTCTAAGTGGTAATGTCAATTTTATGTGTGTGATTGCTTAAAATGAAATAACAGTGAATGATTGTGCTGTAAACAAAATGGTTGCACATATGAATGCTGCCAGGGAGTCAACTCTAGCTCAGTATATATCAGCCAAGAACGAAGTCATATCAGCAAAGCTCCATAATGGACAATTCTGGGAAAGAAAATTATATCTAATAAATCATTGGCAATACTGTATTTATTTATTTATTGATGCTTAACTAGTGGAGTGCTGGAAGCCCATATTTGGGCTTTATTCTGAAGTGCTGGTACTGCAATTTAAAGGCTTCATATTCTGTGGATGTGCTTCATATTGTCTTTGAAATGATATTATTTTATCTGTTGGGATTTGCCTTGTTACAATTTATGGGAGAGTGCCCACTGGCACTCTCCCATAAATCGTTACAAGGCAAAGATGCACAAAAGAATTGTAAGGATCAAAAATAATTTAGCACTCCACCAGTTAATACAACATCAGCAGCCAAGAATGTATCGTGGCGAGGGAAATATTGTAAAGGAATTCAGTTTATTGCTGATGGATATAAAGTCAAGCCCAACCAATCGATTTTCCTGTGTTGCCCATTTTAGAGGACTTCCATGAAGTTCCATCCCCGGCATCTGTGACTGGGTTCTATCTTACCAATAACCAAGCTTTTTTACTGCAGTGAACAAGCAATAATTCACTTCATGGGGTTCCCACAGGAAACAGTAAAAGTAAAATAGTGAACGTGAAATCATGAGAATAAGTTTTATATTTTCACACAGTTTATTTTTTAATTGGTACAGTGGAACCCACTTAATTGGATATCTCATAACTGAATAACCCTGTTAACTGAATATAAATTCCTAACACAAAACCATTTACCATACCTCCAGTACAAATTTGACCTGTTAATGGAATTTTGTTAATTGAATAAAAAATCTTGTAACCTGTTGAGAAATTACCCTGACTCTCCCCAGTTTTCCTTTGTTTATAGAACTATTTAGCCGCAGTACGTACAATATAGGCATTTAATCTATTATATCTTGTTTGACAGAGCTCATGGAGCTCTGTCAAATAAGAAAGAATAGAATAAATACAAAGTTTATCTCTAGAATACAGGAAAGTGACACAATCCCTGTTAATTGAATACTCCTATTAATTGAATAATTTTCATTGACAAAGTGGCTATTCAATCAACAGAGATTCACTGTATCTGAGGTCATTTTGATCATCTTTGAAGACATCATGACCACAACACATCTATAAAGATGGGTTTGGCCAATTGCTTAAACCTATGCTGTCCACTTTAGTGGACATTCACCTCAGGAATTAGTTACTGGTTACCAGGTCTTGTTTTACCAGTAAAACAGAAGCTGTTTACAACAAAAAAAACAAGCACCACTCCACTTTCTAGGGGTTCCCATGGAGAATTAAGGTTATAAGTATGATACATTTTACTCCTGGTAAACTTGTGTGTTCATGACAGATGATAACATATGATGACAAATGAAGAAAGATATAATTTGAGCTCCCTTTACTTTCAGATGGGCTAAAAATAAAATCTTGGAAAAAATGTTCTCTAACAAGGATGCTGAAGTACTGATGTAATGCAACACATATGCAGCCAATGAGCGTATAACTGTTGAGTAACAAAGTGGAAAGAAGGAAGTGTATAAACCTCAGAAGACCAATTATCTGTATCAAGGCATGATGGATTTAATTTATATGTAACTAGATAGTGGTTTATATCAATATAATTTGTTAACCCTTATTGAACTTACAATAACTGGTGGAGTGCTAGAAGCCCATATTTGGGCTTTACTCTGAAGTGTCAGTACCAGCACTTTAAGGCTTCATATTCTGTGGATGTTGTTCATACCACCTTTGAAGTGAAATTATTTAGTCTGTTAAATTATTTAGTCTGTTAGGATTTGCCTTGTTACAATTTATGGGAGAGTGCCTATTGACACTCTCCCATAGATTGTAAATAGGCAAACATATGTGAACAAATTTTGATGATCAAAAATAATTCTGCACTCTACCAGTTAAACTTAGAAATACACTGGCCTGAAAATAGCCCAAGAACAATCAGTTAGGTTATGTGGGGTGGGGTGGGGTGGGGTGGGGTGGGGTGGGGGGAGAGGGAGGCGGTGTTATGTCAATCACTGAATACACAAATGCACTACAGGTTACAACATAATAAAAATTCCTAATCCTGCATGTTTTGCCAGTCAGATTTGACGTTTCAGAACTAACTCAACACAAAGCACAGTGCCGCACCAGCACATAGTTAGACCCTGTTCATTGAAAAAGACCCTGTTCATTGAAAAATCTTCCCATACTGCATGGTTTCCATTACCAAATCATTTACAATACATGGAACAGAAATTGTACATGTCTACTACATGTACACTGATAAAGGATAGCATTTTAAAATATGTTCCTTGCCAGCACAGAAAAAAATAGAATAGAATAGAATAGAATAGAATAGAATAATTTTATTGCACAACCACACTACAAAGAATGGGTATGACATTTCGAAAACAATAAAATATAAGAATAACAATCATACAAATGATATGCAAATCAGATTTACGAAGTTGCAAGAAGCACAAACACACAAAAACACTCAACACACACATACGCACCCCCCCCCCCCTCCACACACACACACACACACACACACATATCCTCGCATACAACCTAATAAACCCTCACACACTCGTACCTATAGTGGGCTCAAAACAAATGAACAGTGGTTTCAATAGAATAGCATACTTTATTACACGACTATGTTGTTCAAATGATATGGCATTACAAAAAATATCATATTAAGCTACACAGAAAGTAAACAATAAAAAGATTTGATTTTGCAGTGGATTAGGAACTAGCGCATATCAGACCTGCACACACACATCCTCACACGACACAAAAACATACTCACATGCCCACCGTCTGTCTAACAATCATATATACTCATTCATACCAGATACGTAGACATAGGCCGACTAAATTATCAGGTAGCAAGAATATCATCTGTATGGCTTAAGTTATTACCTTAAACTACGTCCATTTAGTCTATTAGTTACACCAATATAAGTTACACCAATATGGAATAGGTGGTACGTTTCTTAAAACAATATGCAGTATGTATGAGGAGGTGAAGTTCGCCATAAAGCTACCCAATGGCCTAACAGAAGATTTTACGACCAACACTGGGGTAAAACAAGGCTGCATTTTAAGTCCCAGGCTGTTTAATTCATACATCAATGATCTTCCAAATATTTTCAACAGTGTGGGTGGAGCCGTGGAATTAAATGGGCGGTACATACACTGCCTGATGTATGCGGATGATCTCATGCTTCTCTCATCAAGTGAGAATGGCAAACAAAGAAAATTGGACTGCTTGGGTACCTACCTTGATTCTTGGTCGCTAAAACTCAATACTAAGAAGACGAAAATAATGGTTTTTAATAAAGGTGGAAAAATTATAGACATGACCCTTAACTACAAGAACAATATTATTGGCACATGTGGGCAATTAATATATACAAATATCTCGGTAACTTAACTTTAAGCCATCCGGCAAAATTGACACGGATCAGCTTTTTAATAAAGGCCTAAAGGCTGTCTACCTACTGAGACAGAAAGTGCCCCTTGCCGAAATTAATATACACATGAGTAAGAAGCTTTTCGACACACTGATTTGCCCCATCCTCACATATGGATGCGAGGTGTGGGGAGTTGATAAGATTAATCTTCATCAGTTGGACAGAGATCAGGAATTAAAATAAAATATTTGACAAAAATAAATATGATCTTGTTCAATCCCAAATTTTTACACAGGCACTAGGTGCAACTAAATATTCCAGCACACTTGCCGTAAGCGGTGAATTAGGTGCCTACCCCTGGATATCTTTATAATCAAACAGATTGTTAGCTATTGGTTTCGCCTGCAAGACATGGATACGAATTCAATCTCATCACACTGTTTGATTGATGCATGCCAATCAGGGTCATCTACTTGGTCAAAAGCTATGGAAAATATTTTTCATCATCTGAATTTTGGGCATGTGTGGTCAAATAAATATATCTTTGACTTTGGGAAATTTCTATTTGCCCTGACTAAAAAATTACAAGAAAACTATTCAGACTGGTGGTATACTAATTTGACAAATTCATCTAAATTTTATTATTATTGGTCTCTAAATTTTCGTTCTGCAGTAATATTAAAAATTGTTTCCGGCCAGAAGAATATCTCAAAGGTTTTGTTTGTTTTTCAAGGACAAGGTGAAAGATGAGATAGATTTCCTGTTTGAATGTCCATTATATAGGAGCACTCCTACGGGAAGTGAATCACATCATGCCTGACAGCACAAATATGAGCTACCAGGAGCTAGCCAAAATACTAATCGGGGAGTTCAAATACGACAAAACCCCACTAGTTATGCATTACATCCACAAAATACATACACAGAGACAAGACACAGGTGCATCTGTCCACAAAACTGCGATGAAACGAAACTGATATTTACATTTTTTTTTTATGTTTGTTTGTTTTGTATCATTCATATGTTTATATTTCTATATGTTTTACTGTTTCATGTCCTATACCCATGTTTGGGAATGAACGACAATAAATAAATAATAATTAGTTGAGGTGCTGTTTGTTTCAGATGTGTTAGTATTTATTTATAGCTAATCATGACCGTGACAGTTTTATGGGTGGAGGAAGCCAGAGTACCCAGAGAGAGCCACGGAGCAACGACGAGCAGCTGCCAGCTCCCCAACATCATAACTCTGCACTGCAGCACAGGCAGGGTTAGAATGGTTGAAGACATGAGCACCAGCGACGTGCAGTACGCCTTAGTACACCGCGTCATTGTGCCCCCATTTGGACAATCGGGGTTAAGTGCCTTGCCCAAGGACACAATGCAGGAGTCCGAACCGATTGCTCAGACGGTTACCCATCCGAGGATTAACTGGGCTCGACGTTGCTTAACTTCGGTGATCTGACGGATCTGTTAGTGGATAACCGACCCCAGACAAATAACATACCAAAAGACAGGGCTGCACGATATTAAAAACTGAATACCGGTATGAAAAAAAAATACAGCAGTATACCGGTATATCGAAAACTGTTCACATATATCAACACAAGTGCACAATCGAGACTCGAGGCATCACAGTCGGAACAAATTAGCATGCCTTGGTGATGCGGTTCGAAAAACTTTTACCCAACGCAGACAATATCAAAATTTATTAATTTCAAAATTAGTTTATCAGATTTTCCCCAAAGATTTCAACAAAACTATATCAATGTGACCCCTCACTGGAACAAGCTCAATGAGCTTGTTCCAATGAGGGGTCACATGATATAGTTTTGTTGAAATTTTTGAAAATTATTTTTTCATCTGCTGAATTTGTATATAACGAGGGCACAAGCAGACGAATTCTTGGATAAAAGAATAATATTGTTTATTCGGGGCTAGTTAAAAAAGTCAAGACATCTTGAATATTAAATTGAGGGTAAATAAATAATGACGATAAACCAATATTTTTGCAATTAGACTGGTATTCAATTGCTGTTGGTTTGAATACTGGTATATATTGGTTTATCGATATACCGTGCAGCCCTACCAAAAACAATGTTCCTGGAGGCTTGTTAACAATGGGGAACATTCTTTTAAACTGTACAGGCAGTATATTGTAAGGTCGGATCGCTTTGAAACTTATTTTTTTCATCAGTGCACACAAGATTCTGTTGTTTCTCAAGCAAACCAACCTTTTTAATAAATTTAAATTGTTTTTATTCTTTTTAAGATGTTCACTTAAAGTTTATTCATCAGGTTGATTTACATAATATATTCCATACACTTCTGATATCATTTCCTCATTACTGTTCGCACTACTTATTTATTCCTCATTTCATACCATTCATTTCTTTATAAGCATTTTAAGGTCACTACATTTCTGCACAATGCTTAATCGTGACTGCACCTCATTTCCTGATTTTGTAGACTTGTTTTGTTTTATAGAAGTTGCATTCCATAACTCTTTATCGACACAATATAGCATTAGATGCTGATGTGGCATTAAAGCACCAAAGAATATCACTGAGGTAACCCTTTACCCAAGGCACACAATAAGAATAAAGAATACTTTATTGCACGACCATATTAAATAAATGGTATGGCTTGACAAAAAATTTACAAACAGGTAGGTTTAAAAAATAACATATAAGACAACAATAATGGAAGGTATTTCAACAGTTCTAGACATTCTCTTATTTCGATTACCTCACACACAATATCACACAGGCACTGAATCACACTCACTTACAACCTGTCTACTGTCATATTTACATAACTATCCCTGAGACGTGGACCAGGCCGGATTCGTTTCCAGTTAACACTAACTACATCTTAACATGCACCTGTTGTGAGATTCTGAGACTAGCCTTATAAATGACATTTATAAGTTTTGAGTGGGTCGTTTTAAATTTCCTCTCTGTGATGCTGGTTGCATCCAATCGGTAATTAAACAGATTACAGACAACGAACATCAAATGGGAGCTGTCAAAATTTACTCAGACACAGAGTACAATAAATGGCCCGCGGCGCTCCGCAGTTAGCAGCTGGAGTGCTAGAGACGTGTGCTGGTTTGCACATCAATTAAGTATTTAGCTAGTGTGATCAAAACTATGTACTTCAAGCATGTATACTGATTTGTCCTTGCTATAATTTTCTGAAGAGTACTGTTTTGTTTTACCCTCCAGAAAATTGCAACAAGGACAGTCAGGGGTGAGCAATTCGTTCGCAACAGCTAATCCGAGCTTTAATGACAGGACAGCGACAGTACCTTATATTCACCTAAAAGAGGTAGTACAAAGTTTCCACCATTAGTAACAATTACACGCTTCGAGTCAATAGTATGTCGTTTATGTAGTCTCCAGCGTCCGAGATAACATTACTGTCCTCACTATCAAAGAGTAACTTCGCTTTATCAGCCGTCTGGATGTGTTCAAAGTGGGGGATATGCCCGCTTACTGATCGAATGAAGTCCGCACGCTTCGTTGCGTAGCGTGGGCATATGAAGAGAACATGTATTTCATCTTCAATGAGCCCAAGATCACATTGTCTGCAAAATCTCTGGCTACGCGGCACCGGAGTAGTCCTCCGATAACGACCGCGTTCTATTTCAAGATCATGTGCAGAGATCCGGAGTTTGGTCACCGCTTTTCTCTGCTCTGATGGTAACTCGTCAATGTATCGTTCGCGTCGGTAGCAATTTTTGATCAGGTGGTAAAAATCTAATTTCCCACTTGAGGGATTAAGTCCATCTTTCTCACTACTAGCTTTCCATGTATGACTGTACATATCGCAGAGCCGTTCTGCCAGCTTTTTGTCAAAATTTGAAGGCGCACTTCTGGGATTCAGCCGCACATGCGAAAAACCGCACTCTTGGAGAATGGTCTGAATCTCGCAAGTGTTGCTGTGTCCGCACTCTGTCATCTCCTGGTATGCTACCATTAGTAGTGGGTTCACATTCTTCACAACAGCATTTAACCAGTTGCTGACGAGTTTACATTTAATTTTAAGAGATAATGGGTATCTACCCAGCTCTGCTAAAACCGCAACGTTGCATGATTTGGAATGGACCTGCAAGATATTCTTACAGAACTTCACGTGAATGGATTCTATTCTTTTATGGTTTGTATGTGGTGACTGATCGCCCCAAGCCTCACAACAATATAGTAATATGGGTGTAACTAGCGTGTCAAAAAGTTTCTCGCGCACCCGAAGGTTGTCCTTTGAGACCGATGAGAGAATACGTTCCAGCTTGAAATACGCCTTTAAGGCCCTTGACCTAAGATTTTGTATGGCCCCAGCAAAACTACCCGAAGCGGATATAATAATTCCCAAATAGGTGTAAGAGGTAACCGTCTGAAGTTGTTCACCGCCACACCTAAAAGTACCGGATACTTTTTTACCAGATTTGTTAAAAATTAGGACTTTGGTCTTCTGTTTATTTACAGTGAGCCTCCATTTTTTGCAAAAATTGGCCAGCAAGTCAATCGATTTCTGGAGCCCCGTTTTGGAAGTAGATAGCAAGACCAGGTCATCGGCATAAAAAAGACAAGGTACCATAGTGCCTTGGAGGTCAGGAAAATCCATGCTGTGGTTTTTGATATAGTCTGGGAGTCCGTCTATGAAGAGGTTAAATAACAAAGGACTTAAGTTATTCCCCTGCATCACGCCCACCGTATTGGAGAATTTAGAGGACAATTTTCTGCCCGTCTTCACCTGCAGAGTACTGGAAGTGAACATGTGTTTGAGAGAGCAATAAAAACTACCCCCAACCCCCTTTTGTATAAGTTTTAGAAATAGTCCTTCTCGCCATACCCTATCGAAGGCTTTATTAAAGTCTATAAAACATGCATAGATTTTTTTATTAGAACGAAAAGCCTTATTAATCAGTGTTTTTATTACCAGAATGTGGTCAGACTTTTTGTAGCCTTTCCTAAACCCAGCTTGAAACTCATTTGGTGTTCCCTTCTGTGCTAGGAATGACGTCAAACGTTCAGTTAAGATACTTATATACAGTTTGCCCACGCTACTGGTAACAGTTATACCCCTAAACTGGTCGGGATGTTCTGCATTAGTGATCTTCGGGAGAGAGACGATATACCCCTCTGACCACTTTTCTGGAAAACCGCCTTTCGTCAAGACCGCATTAAAGAGCTTAGTTAAGGCCTGAGTTATATTCGACTTGACCGACTTAATCATTTCGTTTTTAATCCCATCCAGGCCTTCAGATTTTCCGGTTTTCAGTCTCGAAATGGCTGAGTACGTTTCGTCATCCGAAATCGGAAAATCCAATGGCTTAGACGAGGCGGCAGCCGATTCAAAGTATGAAAGTTCTCGCATCACCTCTTCCCGAAAACCCTCATCATATTTGCCACTGGTCTTCGGATTGCCCAGCGAGGAATAATGGCTCGTCCAAGAATGCATCGGAATGTTGTGAGAGGAGTCGCTTATTTCATGCAAGTCCTCCTGTAGCTTGTTAACAGTTTCCCAGAAGCATTTGGGGTTAACATTATGTAGGGTATCTAGTTTCTTAATAATTTCTTCTTTATACTGCTTTTTCCGGAGCTTTAGTAGTTTTTCATATTTGCGTTTACAGACATAGTATCTTCCACGCACGATTGGATCACTGTGGTATTTCTGAAATAAAAATCTTTGGTGGACTACGTGCTTTTTCATTTCGTAACAGCTGTGATCATACCATGGTTTGGGGGGCTTTCTTTTCCTAGACTTCCCACACTTCCTATTTTTCGTCTTCAAACATTTTTTGGAGACCGTTTGGATGATTTCTTCAAATTCAGCCAATTCTGCATCACAGTCTTGGAACTCAGTTCGAAGGAATCTATCCAGTCGCGCAAGTGTTTCAGGGCACCTGAATGTGTCAATGTACCTTTCCTTTGCAAGCGCGTCCCATATGAATTGTGGTGGAAGGGGCATATAATTTTCCGTTTCTACAGTGACTTGATAAGAGAGGTTAATGGTGTACCAGAGCTGACAGTGATCGGAATAAATTGTTAACGAATTCACCTTGAAGATGGGCACACGCTCAACAAGCAACTCACTGACAATAACGTAGTCAACGACAGATTTTCCGTTGTACTGGTATGAGGTGTACTCCCCCCGAGCATCACCAACTCTCCTCCCATTGAGTATTCTAACACCAGCCTGGATACACATATCCAACATTTTCCTCCCCTGTACATCTACTCTTCTGATATCCTTACTTTGTCTTTTTATGCAGCTATCAGCTTGGTAATTTGGATACAGGGGCAACATATTTGTATCGCTATCATGGAGTGTGAAATCCAAATCATTACCGGTTCTGCAGTTAAAGTCTCCCTGGAGAATAATGTGGCCGAGAGTGCTGTGATAAAGCAACTCCCTTCCAATTATTTCAAGGGTGTCAAATTTAGATCCAGGCTGGAAGAGAGATGATGACACAGGGAGGCAATACGCCTGACACAAATAGATATCCTTCTCCATATGGAAAAAAGATTTGTCGAGCTTTAACCATAGGACGTCTTCGCTTTCTGATTGAATAGCCATTATCCCCGGTGTCAATCGATTACGAACGTACATAAGCACCCCTCCCCTGCGATTACTAACCCTGTGGCTGGAATAGCATTTGTAGCCCTCGATTGATATTGGACTGTCCTTTGTGGTCCACGTCTCCACTAGCCCGATAACATCAAATTTATTCACAAGGTTGAGAAATTCGGAATTGTTTAGTTTGTAATCACCTCCTGAAGTTTTATATCCCTGGATATTCCAAGAACATAACTTGAGATTACCAAATGTTTTAGTCTTTGTGGTCATATTTTGAATGAGAATGGATTTTATGGATTTGAGATCTGACGTTTGTCCTGTAGCATTTGAAACATTTCAAAGAAAGGTAAAAGTGTCTTTAGCACATTACCTTCCTGCCGTGACGGATGATATCCACTGTTTGTTTTAGGAGACTTCATTGTGTGTGTGCGTTGGTTGTTCCGTCTTTGTTTATAATCCCGAGGATTATATTCTCGTTTCGGGGCATAATGCCGGCCGAGTTCGGGTTCGTTTCTACTCCTTAATGCACGTGGAAGTTTGAGAACACACTTTATATGCGATGCTAGCTTCCCTATTCCCCTATTATTGAGGTGTAGATTGTCATGAAAAAAAGATTTGTCTACAATCCCATCATTATCTAGCACAACTTTTGAAATATCAGAAAATATTAATTTCTCGTCGTCTTGGCACAAGATCTCCACTACTGAATTAACTTGTTCTACTTTTTTGTTCTTATTTGGCGAGTCGATGCGGGGTAGAATACTACAAAACGTTACAATGTCACGAGGGAATGTTACTATACACTCCCGTATTAGTGACTTGAATGCCTCCTTTATATTTTCAACAGGTTGGGCACTATCTACCATGCTCGTCCCTGTAAATATCACCAATGATTCACAGATAGAGTTGGTTGGGAAGCTTTTCACACAGTTTGTCAAACCTTTTATGCCATTTGCTTCATAATGTACCCATGAATCTTGTTTCGGGTCAAGTCGGCTGCCCAGCAGCCTTTTGGCGATAGAGTTTGTAAGAATCAGGTTTCTCTTGTTTGCCAGATTTTCAGTGTATGGCTTCTGTCCAAAGCGTGATTCCGCCGGTGACTTTTTATCTGATTTGGTCCGACACACTTGGTGATTTATAATCGGCGTTCGTATGTGGTGGACGCGGTGGAATAGCTCCCTTGTGTGTTTCGGTGCTTTCAGTTTCACAACTTGCGGAGGTTTTGTTACATAACGAGGATACATTCATTTGGCTGTCTGGTTTAGAACTATGGCCTGAAGTGGTATC
This sequence comes from Pictodentalium vernedei, assembly GCA_031216915.1. Lineage (NCBI taxonomy): Eukaryota > Metazoa > Mollusca > Scaphopoda > Dentaliida > Dentaliidae > Pictodentalium > Pictodentalium vernedei. The sequence goes on along the minus strand of CM062297.1, from coordinate 100,926,003 downwards.
ATCAATTATTTTTCTGTCGACTTGCTCCTTGCCCACAGCGGGTATGCGAAAATTCTGTGATTGAATCCGAGCTATAGTGTTGCGTAACTCGTCAAATTCCTCTCGCTGTACACAGTTGTTTTGGCACTGACATTTACATGTAGAAGAATTACTTAATTGTTCATCGGTTAATGTAACTAAATTCTGTTTCAGAAATTTAACATCTGCATGAAGTTCGGTTAAATTTGATCCCATGTCATTGATATTAGTTTTCAAAATTGTCACATCTGATATTATCTTTCCAACTTTCTCTACAGTATCTAGCCGCATTGTGGAATTTTCCTTCAGTTCGATAATATCCATTTGTAGCGTACAAGCAAGCTCTTCTAACAAAGTGACTGAATGTTCCAGTTTTTCGACGTTGGCTGTCTTTCTCTCCAGTGTTTTTTCGACTTTTGCCAACAACTTCTTTCTTACATCTGCTGATAACTTCGGTGTTTCAACACTTCGGTGAGGTGTGTGATGCTTATACGACACATTCTGCTGTTCTAAGGTTATTGGTGTGTCGTTTGCCTGGATATTATTGTCAATCACGTGTTCGGTGTGGTCCAAATAATTGGCACCATCACAACTTGGACTAGCGTGTAGTGATTCTTTGATACGTTCAAAGTATGAGTCTCTCCATGTAATACACGAGTCGAGTCCCTGCACCAGAACCGTGCCACTGTTATACAAGTTTATTGACACAAATTTTTCATGTGATCCTTTTTTGTAGAAGAGTGAAAGTTGGCTGAACATTTTATCTAGTTCCTTTTCCTCAACGTTGAAGTGATCGGAACATACTTGCTTTATTCTGCATGACCAGTTCCCCACCTGATTTGGTTCCACTAAAAATTCTACATCGCATGGTTTTCCTACCCACTTTCCGTTATGCTGGACATTTTGATAGTGGACCACAATATGAAAAGTTGTTATTTTTTCAACTTTTTCAAGCCATTTCAACAAAACCATATCATGTGACCCCTTCAATGGAACGAGCTCAGTGGGCTCGTTCCAATTATGGGATCACAATATGGTTTTGTTGGAATTTTTGGAAAACATTTTTTTGCAATGGCTCAATTTGTAAACTACGGGGATGGATGTGGCCAACTTGTTGGGTAAACACTTATTTATTTTTTTATTTAATTATTTATTTGGGTTTAACAACACTTTCTACAGCCAGTGTCACCTCATGTTGGACAGTTTTACGGGTGGAGTAAGCCGGAGTACCCAGGATGAACTACCATGCAATTGAGAGCAACTGTCAGCTCTCCAACGTACTAACTCCACACAAGCAGAGTTAGCATCGGTTGAAGACAAGAGCACCATCGAAGTGCAGAATGCCTTAGTACAAAGTGCCACCGTGCTACCACGTGGGCAATCAGGATTCGAACTATGGACCTTTTGGTTTGAAGTTCAATGCCGTAACCGCTGAGCCACTGTTCTCCCAGGTAAACAGTTAAGACACAAGTTATTAACTGTGATAATGTAATTTATTATATAAATACCACAAAATGCTCCTCAGTACTGTAGCAGTTTGGTCATCGATTTAGGCTCATCAGAAAACATGAGTCTCAATTCTTGTTAATTCATATCATGCCTGTCTTAAACAAAGCTGACAGGACATCATTTCCGTGCTCAGATTTTCGAAGTAACAATTTTACAAATGAGAGATAGAAACGTGAGATCCCCTGGATAAACATTTCATAAGGCCTCAAAAAGATGAAAATCTGTTTCTCAGGCATTTTGCATGGTCTTTTTAGCTGCTGCATGCTCTTTTTATAACTAATGCAGACTTAAAATAATAAAAAATTAAATAGTTTTGTCTGATATTTTACCAAAGTTAATAAAATTGATAAATTTGTCCCTCAAGTGCAACAAGGCTTTGCAATGCTTTGGCATTGCAAATCCTTCTTGCACTCAATGGCCAAAATACACCACCATGCATGGTATTCTGGAGATTGTGAGGCCTAAAACATTAAACAAACCAAGAACATGAACTTTTGATGGCAAAGAAATAATTACAAAAATAAAAAATAAAATAATGCAATTTTACAAGAATGACCTGAGAAACAGAAGATTTACTTTGTGGATCCTAATTTCTTTTTTCATTTAAATGTCAGGTGTCATTCAATTTTTCAATTTTTAAACATCCACTTTTATATAGCCAATATATTATTGCTACAGTCAATCAATCTGGATTGTCAAATTCTGTCTCATTGATGAGACCAAATCAAACATGACACCTTTGACATAATCTGATCCTCTCCTGTTTATTGGTGTTTAACCCTTTGCCTAACGAATTGATTGCATCCGCCCACGTAATATGCAAATTAAGTAGATGAAAGTTGCAAAAATATTATTTTTCAAAAAATTCCAACAAAACCATATCATGTGACCCCTCATTGGAACGAGCTTGTCAAGCTCGTTCTAAAGAGGGGTCACATGATATGGTTTTGTTGAAATTTTTAGAAAAATTTTAAAAGATGATATTTAAAATAATAAATTTTGATAGCGTCTGCATTGGGTAAAGGGTTAAGATCACATATTTCAGCACAATAGCTAATCGTGACTGCAAAATGGAAACAAAGTCAAGTCCAGCCAATTGTTTATACCCATGTCAGCCATTCCACCCCAAGCATTTGTGACTGGATCTTATTTTACCAATAAAACAGAGCTGTCTTACCACAGTAAACAAGCACTGTTTCACGTCCCAAGGTTCCTATGGGGGGGGGGGGGGGGGGGGGGGGTAATTTGATTGATCAGACTGATTATATTCACAAAAATCCTGATTATCACATTTTATTATTTTTTTCTATTTTCACTGTCAAAACATTGCTTCTGATCCCTAACTGGACTGAGCTCATTGAGCTCAATCCAATGAGGGTCACATGCCATATTTTTAATGCAAAAAAAATAAACTTTTGTAAATGTCGTCCTATACGTTAGGCTGAGAGTTAACCAAGGCGAAATATAATGGAGCATGGTGGCTCAGTGACAACGGCATTGCACTTCAAACCAAAAGGGTCATGTTTCAATCCACACCAGGGGTAACTTCAACTGCATTGTGTCCTTGGGCAAGGCACTTAATCATGATCTACACATTGATGGTGCACTTATCTTCAATCAATGCTAACCCTGCTTGTGTGGAGTTAGTACGTTGGGGAGACTGACAGTTACTCACTTCTGCTCAGTGGTTCTCTGGCTACTCCGGTTTCCTCTGCCCATAAAACTGTCTGACACGAGGTGACCCTGGTTGTGGAAAGTGTAATTAACCCCAATAAATAAATAAATAAATAAATAAATAAATAAATAAATAAATAAATAAGGTGGGATATATATAATAAATAACTGTTTATTTCAAACACATGATCCATATAAAAAGGAAGAAAAAAAAACAAGAAAAGCAGATGACACTTGTAAAAAAAAATTCTTGAACTAATTTTTTTATTTTTTTGCCTCAAAAACACAGGTTATAACTCCTTGTTGGAATGAGCTCGACGAGATCGTTCCAACGGGGGGGGGGGGGGGTCATAACCTATGTTTTTTGAGATAAAAAATGAAAAAAATAATGAAAATTATTTGGCGATTTTTGAGAATAGCGCTGGCCAGTTTGGACTGTTATGTTGGGTAAAGGATTAATATACATATCATGGACAAAACAATGGCAAAGCCACAGCTGTATCCGTTATCGGACAACAATTATTCAGTGACACAGAATAAATCTGAGCATCAAGCTGAGAAGGTGTGTGTGTTGAAGAACACCCGAAATCATTCACAAATATAAAAGTGTGTTCCAGAATTTGACTAGAGGTGAAACATATCTATATGAAAATATTTGTATTATTCCTAGGTTAGATGCTAGATGAGTAATATTTTGTATTTTCACATGTTTTAACAGCATCTGTGCCACCCCATATCATGTATGTTGGTAGAACAATAAAGTATTCTATTCTATTCTATTCTATCTCAAATCTGAATTGCATATTGCCAAAATAACATGTCTGGCTTATATTTCAAGTTTACTCAAGAGCATCAAGGAAGTATACCACTGTTGACAGAAGGCACATTTCACAGACAGGAGCCACCATGCATAAGTCTCTCCCAGGAGCATTGATCTCTTCAATCTGAGATAAAATGTGGTCATTAAGTCATATATTATGCCCAGTTACTGACCACTCACTCATCAGATTTGATAAACTTATGACCACCTTGCCTGTTATCTTTATTGAGGAAGGGAGTATAGATTGCTTACACCCAACTATCTCAAAGGCTACAAGTGCTTACTGATTACAGTAGTTTATAATGGTGTTATGGTAAGATGAACAATGATGAATGATAGTGCTCATCTCCACTGTGGTGTGAGGTACAGGAATTCTCCTATCTCAAGGATGTGAAAGAGTTATGTTTAATTCTCCAGCACATCAGAGACCCTTCAAGAACTACACTTTCTTCCCATATTCGATAGAATTGAATTTAACCCTTTACCCAACGCCGACGATTTCAAAATTTATTATTTTAAATATAATTTTTTCAAAAAATTTCAACAAAACCATATCATGTGACCCCTCTTTGGAACGTCCTCGACAAGCACGTTCCAAAGAGGGGTCACATGATATGGTTGTGTTGAAATTTTTTGAAAAATAATATTTTTTCAGCTGCTGAATTTGCATATTACACAGGCGGATGCGGGCGATTCGTTGGGTAAAGGGTTAAGACATTGTCATTGGTCTACAAATGTTTGAACTGGAGATGGGCTGTCACCTGGCATACTCCCACCGTGGCATACCGCCTAGTGTGGGTGACTGAAAAAGGGCATTCAATTTTTAAAGTAAAAAGAAATCCAATATGGCCACCAGTCGGCCATCTTGAAACAGAGTGGGAAATAAATTATGTTACGTACTTCCCCTCATCATGTTGACCATTTTCATAAAGTTTCATGAAAATGCGGCTAAAACTTTGAAAGTAGTTCGCTCCACAAGTTTACATTAAGAAAATCCAATATGGCCACCAGTCGGCCATCTTGAAACGGAGCGGGAAATAAATTATGTTACGCGCTTCCCCCCACTCATCATGTTGATCATTTTTGTGAAGTTTCATGAAAATGCAGCTAAAACTGTGGAAGTAGTTCGCTCCACAAGTTTACATGTGCAACAGGCCGACGACGATGACAAACCGACCGACGGACAAGTTGACTCCTATATACTTTCCCTAAACTTCGTTTTGTAGGGGTATAATAACCTAGCACTCTCTTACTCAGCAGAACTGATTCAATATACATCAAGCTATTATGCCACTAGGTCTAGTAAAAAAACATTTACTCAAGAGACCTTTTCACAGCCATGTTACATTTAGGAGATAAATGTCTCTTGTATAATAATAATAATAATAATCTTTATTGTCGAAAGTTCCATAACATTGGTACATGACAATTTAAAACAGATAAAAGTGACAGATAAGCATTAACAGACAAAAGACGAAAAAATCAACAGTGACACTCAGATATTGAATAATCGCACATGCATGCGCCCAGCATACATGCATACATTGGCAAGCATATGCATTCGCAATTTTCCCTTGTACTTGTTTTTAAAACTAATTTTGAAGACTGAGTTATGGTATAGACAACAATGGCAGCCATGGGGAGTCGGCAACACCACACCTCCGCTGATGGGCATCATGTGTAAATTGCACCATCAGTGGAGTAATATCGCTGTCAAACATCCCCAAAAGAGTCAGTAATGATTTCGGATCATTCAGCTGGAAAGACTCATGGGTTTCAAGCCATTCTCGTTCGTTACGATAAAGTGGACACTACAGGAAGAAATGAATTTCATCCTCTGCTTCCATGAAACAAGTTGGGCACCGCCTGTCCTGTCTCGGGATCAGGGACCTTTTATATCTCCCCGCTTCTATACAGAGACGATGAGCACTGATACACAGATGTACAAAACTGTTTTTGACTGCCTTATCCAACTTGAGATTCAAGTAGTTTTCAAACTCGAAAGACTGTTTGATAGTGGAGTAAAAGTTCAGTTTGGGAGGTTCTGAGATTTTACGTTTCCACCAATTTGTGTATATCTCTTTAAGCTTCTTGTCGAGTGCGCAAATTAGTTTATTCGAGTCAAAAGTCGTTCTCGTAGTCCAGACATGGTCGAAACCTAAACTATGGAGGACATTTTTCACCCCCACCGCCCAGTTTGAATCCGGGTGCCTTGCGTTCATAAGACAATGATGTGCTATTGAACAATCTGATAAGTTCAACAAACGCATCCAGAATTTTATAACCTGTCTAATTAAGTAGATGCCTAGAGGAAATTCTCCTAACTCTCCTCTGATTGCCAGGGTACTCGTGAATTTCGTCACTCCAAGTATTTGTTTAAGGAACTTGGATTGGATTAGGTCGTTAACAAATCGTTTTCCATAGTCAAATTCCCGAATGTCCAATGAAACAAGAGACGTTTATCTCCAATGTAATTCCTGTTATCATTCGAAGCGAAAAAAATTCTCTCCAAACCCGATTTATTTGAAGAAAAACAACAAAAATGACATTTTCGATCTCGGTCTATTTGCCATGAACGAATTTACAGAAAACAACACTGGGTGTGTGTTCGATCTGTGATAAGAGTGGTTTAGCACCTTTGGTGACACATAGTGTGGATACAGACATGTTCTAATTGACTTACTTGGGATTAGAGCATGGGTCCGACCGGATCTCAGCCAATCAAATTTCGCTTTCAGAAAGAACAATGAGGTTGAATTTAACTGGTGAATTACAATTTCCGATAGCTCATTTTGCTCTACTGGGCCTTCTCTCTGAAATTGTTTGCCAGGTGATGTAAAGTCTTGCAAGACCCTTCATAAATTCGAAATAAAACCCATCTTTATAAGAGAACCTTCAACATAGCCTAACTAATATCATACTGACTGAGACTGTACAGTACAGGCATGTCAAAATACAGCCAGTACCCACATAATCGGTACTGGGATAGGACAGAGCCTGTTCCACCGAAACGGTAACGGTACTGAGACAAATCAACCGTTGGATGACATATTGCAATCAGATGGGAGAAATTGGCATTTAAACAGCCCCAGTCCCAAAGATCACAAGACAAACATGGCATTGTGCCAATTATTTTGTGGTGACATAATCATAAAGCACAAAGATCGTGCTTTATGATTACTCTGATGTCACCTGAGAATAATTTCTTTGAAGTAGCCGTTGATGGTGCTTTCCTTGTCTTCGATGCGACATCAGAAAAGTCAAAATGGTTGGCAGCGTCGTGGTCATGATGCAGACAGAACATGCACCTGTAGAGTGTTTATATATGTTCATTCACAAATAAGTCAAACGTATGTCATGCAAGTGTGCCATTCACGATTATTAGATGTTTATCCTCATTCAATTTCCCGATAAAATAATTTTGTTCGGTACTGGCGGGTCAAAAGCTTCAGTACCGGTACCGTTGGAGCATGAGGGAACTGGCAGAACCATTACCTGACATGCCTGGTACAGTGCCACAGAATGTTACTCATTCATTATGTGAATGAGGAACAGTTATGAGCACTATATTAAGCATTTATTATTATTATTATTATTATTATTCTTATCTGTCTTGGTGCATTGAGAATCCCATAAGTGGACTCTTATGAAAAAAAATGCTGGAAGTCCATACCGGGGCTTAACCCTGAAAGGTCCAATCTGATTTTCATCACTGTTACTTCAACAAAACAGGTGTGCCAACATTCAGTTTCTGGGTGAGTTTGAAAGTTGCATTCAAAGTACCTTGGCGGCAATTGTTTCTTGGCAAGTCTTAGCTGCCTATATAGGTAGCCAGGGCTTGACTATAAACAACTGCAAAACCACAAAATGTTGACTATCAAGCAGTAGGAATAGTAAAACATGTCCAGGGTTTAAGAGTTAAGAGCCTAATTCCAATTTGGTAAATTCTTCAGAGCAGGTGCCCCAACCCACAGCCTTAACTTATTTAATTCTAAGTACCCAGGCAATGGTTTCTTGTCAAGTCTTGACTAAGAACCACAGCAAATTGATAGGCTTGTCTGAGAAAAAACTTGAGGTTAACTTTTTGCATTGTTGCTGTAATTTTCAGTTGAAAGTGACTGGCAGTGTTGATTTATTAGGAGTTATTCATTTATTTATTTATTGGTGTTCAAGGTCACATATTTCTGCACAATGGCTAATCAGGATCACAACATGGAGATAAAGTCAAGTTTAGTCAATCATCAATCAGATCCCTATATTTATTTATTTATTGGTGTTTAAAGTCACATATTTTTGCACAATGGCTAATCATGACCACAACATGAGTATCAACTCAAGACCAGGGGTGAGCGTTAATAAGCCATGTTGCCCATTTTAGAAAGGGTTTGCACCTCCCAAGCATTGGTGACTGGGTCCTATTTTACCAGTAAAACACAGCCTGTTTACTGCAGTGAACAAGCACTGCTTCACTTCCCGGGGTTCCCGTGGGGATGATCCCTATAAGAATGCTGTATACCATATCTCAAAACATTCTAACTGGTGGATCAAATGAAGAAGATTTTTAAAGACATTTCCTCATTAAGAACCAGGAGAGTTCTATAAATATTTTGTTAACACTGACAGTCTATATCCTGTGACTTTGCAGTTGTTTTAGGCAGGTCTTGGCTGTCTAGGTAGGCAGCCAAGACCTGCCAAAAAACAACTGCCAAAAAATATAGAATTTAACTTGTGAGTTAACCCTGAGACATATGTTGTGGTACCTGTTCTGTTACAATAAAAGTGATCAAAATTGGAATTGGGCCCTCAAGGGTTCAAGAATGTTTCCTTTTATTGCATCAAGCTGAAATTCAGGCTCTCAAAGGATGCTCAAATATGAACCAATGTACTTTATTTGAAATACACTGAAATATTTTCAACAAAATTGAAATGACCCACCCCAACTGTCACTCACATGAAATAATATATGGGAGAAGACTTTACAATGGATGGAGAAAGACTGATCAGTTTTGCTCACCCTATTTATTTATTTATTGGGGTTTAATGACACTTTCTACAGTCAGGGTTACCTCGTGTCTAACAGTTTTACAGGTGGAGGAAGCCAGAGTACCCGAAAGAGAACCACCGAGCAATGGCGAGCAACTGTCAAACTCACCAACTTACCAACTCCACACAAGCAGAGTTAGCATTGGCTGAAGACAAGTGCACCATCGACGTGCAGTAGGCCGTAGTACACAACACCACCATTCCCCCACATGGGCAATTGGGATTAACCCTTTACCCAATGAATCGGCCGCATCCGCCCACATAATATACAAATTCAGCAGTTGAAAAAATATTATTTTTCAAAAAATTTCAACAAAACCATATCATGTGACCCCTCGTTCCAACGAGGGGTCACATGATATGGTTTTGTTGAAATGTTTTGAAAAAAATGATATTTAAAATAACAAATTTTGATATCATCTGTGTTGGGTAAAGGGTTAAGTGTCTTGCCCAAGGACACAACGTTGTCGCTGCAGGACCTTGAGGCTTGCAGTCTGCATATCTACCTCCTGAGCCATCGCACTCCTATTTGCTCACCCTGCTAATAGAATAGAATAGAATAGAATAGAATAGAATAGAATAGAATAGAATAGAATAGAATAGAATAGAAATAGAATAGAATAGAATAGAATAGAATAGAATAGAATGGGGTGGGGTGGGGTGGGGTGGGGTGGGGTGGGGTGGGTTGGGTGGGTGGGTGGGTGGGTGGGTGGGTGGGTGGGGTGGGGTGGGGTAGGGTAGGGTAGGGTAGGGTAGGGTAGGGTAGAGTAGAGTAGAGTAGAGTAGAGTAGAGTAGAATAGAATTAGAATAGAATAGAATAGAATAGAACAGAATATTTTATTGCACGACCATCTACATTGTAAAGGTTTGGCAAATAGGTGAAAATAATGTGAAAAACAAAAAACAAGCAATAATAATACGAGAGTACAAAGAAATTAGGAAACAAAACAAGAAATGTTTAAAATTATGATACACTCGATCTGTTGTGCTTTATGTCAAATGCGCACATTATGATATTACTCAAAGCTCTGTGAATTTTATCGTTTTTTGAGCTGATCATCATTCTAATTTGTTGCTTAGGGGCATGAAAATGTATCGAATTATCATTATGTCACACCGAGTCCCATAATCTCATATGCAATGTATTGTATGAGTTAAGAACAGGAAAATGAAAATTTTATAGCAAATTGATGTCGGAATATTTTACAAATACCGAGGTTATGAAACAGCAAGACAACAACATTTATCTGTAATCAATTATAAACCTTACAGTTACAAATTGTCGGAGATTTTTGTAATTAGTGCAGTTTTTTATTGACAATTAATGTAATCTGAATCAAATGTGTGAAAGTTTATTAGGTTGAAACAGGTGTACAAACCAACAGTTTCTGATATTTACAGCTAACATGTGTGTCAAAACCTTCTAGTCATCCACTAATTGGTTCCACTGGGTGAAGAAGAACGCCATTTTCTTCACTCTCTATCATACAATATGGATACAAGGAATTCAGATATAGTAGAAACCAGAATATATTAAAAGTGAAGAATTTCAGCTCATTATGGTGGCTGAAAGAAGTGGCAGATACAGGAAACGTAATGTTCTTGGAGGGAATGAGGGTTCAGGCACTACTTGCAATCCTCCAGAACTCACTTTAAAGCCCTCCAAAAAATCACTCTATGGATCCTCACACCAATTCCAACCCTCTGGGAGAATAAATATTTGCCCTATGGACCCCCCACCCCATCCACTCCTCCACCCTAATTGGTGAACTAAAAACAATGTCCAAGTATGTATATCAAATGTCAAAAGGATGGATCCAATAATACAGTGGAACCCAATTAATTGAATAGCCACTTTGTCGATAAAAATTATTCAATTAACAGGAGCATTCATTTAACAGGGATTCAGATTTCATTAATTGTCAATAAAAAACTGCACTAATTACAAAAAATCTCCATTTGTAACTGTAAGGTTTATAATTGATTACAAATAAATGTTGTCTTGCTGTTTCATAACCTTGGTATTTGTAAAATATTCCGACATCAATTTGCTATAAAATTTGTTAAACAAGATATAATAGATTAAATGCCTGTATTGAATGTTCTGAGGCCAAATAGGTCTATAAACAAAGGAAAACTGGGAAGAGTCAGGGTAATTTCTTGACAGGTTACAAGATTTTTTATTCAATTAACAGGAGTTTACTCTATCACCTATATTCAATTAACAGGTCAAATTTGTACTGAAGGTATGTTAAATGGTTTTGTGTTGGGAAATTATATTCAATAAACAGGGTTATTCAGTTAAGAGATATCCAATTAAGTGGGCTCTGTTGTAATAACTGTTACTAACAAGGGGCATAACTCCAGTAATTACATAGACAAAACTACATGTATGTTTCAATGAGTCGTTTTGTATTCAATGAGTCAGATGTGCGTAGGAAGAAAATGTCGAGACCGAAGGTCGAGGCGTTTTCTTTCTACGCACATCTGACGAATTGAATACAAAACGACTCATTGAAACATACATGTGGTTTTGTATTTATTATATGACCCAAGTACCTACTAACCTAATTTTCTTTTCTATCAACGGTGGTAAACACCATGCACTTTATGCAGTCGCATTGCATAAAAAAAGTCCCGGTTGGAACAGGTTGGTGTGCAATTCGGAATTCCGTATTGCACAGCCGTATTGCACGCCGTATTGCATAAGAGAGACTGCATGGGCATGTAATAAAAATGGATAACAATGAAAATTGAACTTCATCAAGAACTTACCAAAGGATATCAACATATCAAGATTTAAATGAATCGATTAATAAATTTAAGAATGGCAGTGTTTACAAAGGTAACCTCCACAATCTGTTGGAGTGAATAATGATAAATAGAGATTATTACCATTATGTGGATGTACAAAATATGTATCCGAGCCGAGCTCCAGGTTCTATAAGGGCAGATCACGACGAATCGAAGATGAGTCGTGATATACCCTTAGAAGCCAGAGCTCGACTCGGATACATAGAGATTATTACCATTATGTGGATGTACAAAATATGTATTCGAGTCGAGCTCCAGGTTCTAAGGGCAGATCACGACAAGTCGAAGACGAGTCGTGATCTACCCTTAGAACCCAGAGCGAGACTCGGATACATATTTTGTACATCCACATAATGGTAATAATCATTTTATCTTACAATATATTGGGGATAAGTCAAGGATATAGACAAATATATAACGAACTATTTATTCGTACGGATGAACAAAAAGAAAAAAATGGAACTCACATGAAAGGAGCGTGCTAATATCTGACCCCCTGATACAAACATCTGTATCAGGGGGTTGGATACACGACAGTTGCGGAGTTAATACAGACAAAGTACATGTCGATTGTAAGATAAACTGAACTAGCAAGTAACCATAACTAAAGTAATTAAGGACAGACAATATTGAAAGTGAAACTTCATCAAGAACTTACTAAAATATATCACCATGTAAAGGATCAACAAAATTTATTGAATATTGAGGGCAGCACAGTGTTCACAAGAAACTGAAATGAAACAATGAGAAACTGAATGGGGCATAACTCCAGTGATTACCGATTATCATGGATAGTGGTGAAAATCGAACTTCTGTACTTCAATAGCAGTGTTGGTAAAGGTATCCATAATATGATGAAGAGAAATAATGAGAAAGTTAACTAACAAGGGGTATAACTCCAGTAAGTACACATGGATTATCATGGATAGTGGTGAAAATCAAAATTCTGTAACTTCAATAGCAGTGTTGGTAAAGGTATCCAGAGTATTATGAAGTGAAATAATGAGAAAGTTAACTAACAAGGGGTATAACTCCAGTAACTACACACAGATCACAGATAATGGTGAAAATCGTACTCCGTCAACAACCAACCAAAAACAAGCTATTAATTGAAAATAGAATATGTTTTCATTTTTGGAATTCGCTGAAAAGAGTTCCACAATCCAGTATAAGTATTTCCATTAGTTCCTTCTATCCCACACCCTATGCAACATGTGACTAGTTAACCCTGTGCATTTTTACAGTAAGTGGACATTTTCGTATAGTATGTGCTATGGCTGTTACCAATTTTTTATAATCAGAAAGTTTGATTAACCCTGCGCATTGCACAGGGTTAGTCACACTTTCCGGTAATAAAAAAATAAAAAAATATTAATTATTAACAGTACCTAACCCTGTGCACCATATAGCTTTTGTGTAAATCTCTCCTATATCAACTCTTTACCCAAAGTGATGGCCAAAGCCAGATGGTACTATTCTCAAAAAGCTTACAGGCTCAATTCATGATCCCTCATTGAAATAGATTGCCAAAATTGTTTTTTAGTGAATTCCCAAAATGAAAACATATTCTATTTCAATTAATAGCTTGTTCCAAAGTGTATCACTGTTTCCAGTTTCAGGCAGGGACCAGACTAGGGGGGGAATTTTACGGAGACTTCATGTCTCCCTCCAGAAAAAATAGGGAGACTGCAGAGTCAAGTAGGGAGACTTCATAGGCAAGTGGGGAAAATTAAGAATATTTATGTACCACCCCCTGCCGCCCCTTCATATTTTTTTGCCAGGTTAAAAAATCACAAAGTTATTATTGACTGAATATCCCCACTGCAACCCTCCCCTTCATGACCCCTCCCCTCTTCTTCGTGGCAATCCCCCGAGCACCCTCCTGTGGTTGACTTTCACCAAAGTCTACTAAGCTAATAATTTCCTAAGTCTGAAAGTGTGAACAGGACCAGATGTAAGAAGGTTGCTTGGAAAGTACTTTGATAGTTAATAAACAAAATACATTCTGGGGTCAAGTATTTTGTGAAATAAATGTCATTCCGCATCATTTTTATGGCATTCTAGTGTAATTCCGTATCATTTTGTGTCATTCCGGTGTTTAGGAGGACACCTTTTTCAAGATTCTTCACATGCACACTTGTGCCCTGTACAAAGCTTTTCTTGTCATCACTGAAGCTTTTTTTCATGTGTCTCAATTCCATTCGTGTTTTTCTGGGAATAGATGGCCCAACAGTTAACAATCGTCAGCAGAACGAAATAAAAATACAGTGTTAGAAAATATGTCTGTTGTGTATACATTTTTGGCATCCTAAGCGAGGTAACCTACTTTCAAACTGGGTTATTTTGTTGCGTCGCTTAAGTCACCTATTTTCGTTTCGACACTTGAAGCTCCGACTGAAACAGAACAAAATAGAAATAAAAAATCTGTGTGATTTCAAATAAATGGTCTCTTATTTGACAAATGACAATGCCCATTTATCACACTCAAGCACATTCGATTCTTGAGGGGGCGTGGTGGCTCAGTTGGTAGAGGTGCAGGCTGCAAGCCGAGAGGTCCTCGGTTCGAATCCCACCTGCGGCAACCGCGTTGTGTCCTTGGGCAAGAAACTTCACCCCCATTGCCCACGTGGGGTCACGGCAACGCTGTGTACTAAGGTGTACTGCACGTCGATGGTGTACCTGTCTTCAACCAATGCTAACCCTGCTTGTGTGGAGTTGGTATGTTGGGGAGCTGACAGTTGCTCGCCGTTGCTCGGTGGTTCTCTCCGGGTACTCCGGCTTCCTCCACCCATGCAACTATCATGGTCATGGTTAGCCATTGTGCAGAAATATGTGACCTTAAACATCAATAAATAAATAAATATTTGATTCTTGAAAATAATCATTTTGTGTAAACCTCGGATCACTCAGTTCAGCCTTTCCTCATTTTGGCCAATTTTTAGAGGGCGACTTGTAATCGCCCCGACTATTTTTCTAGGTGACGTTGGGCTTAGAAGGGCAACATAATCGCCCTAATCGCCCTCACGGCTGGTCCCTGGTTTCAAGAACATTGATTGATTAGCGAAGGAATCACATTGTTTGTTACCTGATGAAGTGAATTAATGATAAATTGAACAAAGGGCATAACACTAGTAAATAATACTCATGGGTAATGGCAATAGTCAAACTTCATCAAGAACTTACTAAAGTATATCACCACGCAAAATAGCAAAAAAAAATTAATTGGAAATTGAAGGAATCATAGTGTTCACAAGAAGATGAAATGAAATAAGGTATCATGGAAGTAAATATTTTCCCATAGGTGACCATTATAACATTCAGGCCAAAAAAAAGTATGATCGCATCACTTTAATTTTGGCATTCAAATATCTTCAAGTATAGCCCTTCAGACAACTTTTTCTGACCCCAAAACAGGGGCTCATGCAACAAATAAGAGAGAAAAATTGACAGCAAGGGAAGTACCGGTCACATGCACATATTTTTCAGGAAATTTCATACAAAAACACACCAAATGTAAATTGTATTTTTTAGGTCCAAAAGTCATCAAATCACCCCCTTTTTTTATCTGGAATATTCATCAATAATGTAAGATGTCAATAGAATGCTTCAAACGTTTATTGAAACAATTTATTTTCCCAAGGCTGTTTACTTTTAGAGATTGCATCACTTCCGAGTGCAACATTTCAAGGCGGGTATTTCTAATTCAAATATTTAGTTCAGTGACACCATAAGGGTAAACTGAACTAACAAGGGGCATAAAACCAGTAATGATATAAATGATGGCAACTTCATTCACATGATGAATTACATCTGAATATTCATTTGAACTATTATTTGTCATGACGACTAGCTTCTCACTACAAGTTTTGAAAATGGGAATTAGTGGATGGTAGTTGGTTTCTATTAAGACTAACACACACTAAGAACACGTCTCATATCTAGATCCTAAGCACCAGGAAAATCCATGCTGCTATAGATACAGGGGATGGGAGGGGAAAATCTTTGGTTCAACAGGACAATTTGTAAGTAAGGGCTGTACCTCAGCTGAATACAGTGTAAGCAACTCAGTTAAACATGGGGCAGAAGTCATGCCAGGGATACCACATACTGGATTTCGTTGGAATCCATCCACCCAGGCTTGGCAATTTCAGGAGAGCAATTTTTTAGATCTCCTTACTGCCCTCCTGAAAGAATTAAGGAGAGCGAAAAATTGCCCTCCTAAATATTTTGGTCTGGGATGATTGAGATTTCATGTATTATGCTCACATTACATTTTTGTTGTAAAGCAAAAATGTAATTTAACTTTGAAGTCACATAACATCACGTAATTTCATTTTGAAAGTGGTTTAGTGGTAAAAGGTAATGGCTGCAACCATACCCAAACACAGTTGCAATCATTTGAAGCAAAATGGGTCACAGCAATATTTTTTTTTCTGTCAGTTTCAAGTTCAACAACTGACATCACAGTTTGAGGGGTAATTATTCAAGGAATATTGACACTATAATATACTACCATTACTACTATCCTGTCACTTGAAGCACTTGCACCAGGATGTGACTGTAGATTCAAGCAGACCTGTTGTCCAAGAAAGTCATACGCCTACCACTACCACCTTCAGTTGAAGGTGGTAGTGGTAGACGTATGACTTTCTTGGACAACAGGTCTGGGTACACACACAGGTCTTGTCAAATGTGTGTTCGGTTGTTGAGTGAGACATCTAGATGTCTAAGAGATTTTGCTTTACCTTAGTAAAGTTAATAAAATAACTGATGTAATAGTCTGTTGGTTTCAGTTTCAAGGAGTTTGTTCAACTGGATACTTAAAATGCTGTGTAAAGCTAATTGCTCTCCTAAGCTGATTGAGGAGAGCGATTTTTTGCCCTCCTGCATTTTTCAGAATGCCAGGCCTGTCCACCCACAGCTAAGATATGGCTCTGGATGGACAAAATGGACCAACAAAATCACTGAAAATTTGACAAAGTAAGGGTTTTAACTAGGGTGTAAGTAGTGTGAACAACTGTTAAAACAAAGAGCAGAAGTGGGTCAATTTTAAATTTAACAAAGTAATGGCAATAACACTGGCAAAAATAGGGTGAGCAATTCAGTTCAAAATATGGCAGAGCAGGTCATCCCAAGGACACTGCATACCACATTTTGTTAAAATCCATCCACCTAGAGCTGAGATATAGCTCTGGACGGACAGAGAGATCAACAGAAATCACTGAAAATTTTACAGGTAAGGCAGAAGCGGGTCACCGCATACTGAATGTCATTGAAATTTATCCACCCACAATCGAGATATGGCTTTAGATGGAGGGACAGATGGACAAAGGGATGGACAAACAGACACATGTAATCCAGTATACCCCTCAATCTCTTTGAGAGTTGGGGTACAATCAATCTCTTCGAGAGTATGGAAAAATTTAATTGCTAGTCATCATGTATAAAAAGCAGCATTGAAATAACTCAGAACTTTCGGAGTAACGCACAGAAAAGAATTTCTTGTGTAAGTGTGTATGAAATAGGATTTCAGGAGGAGATAACCAAGATAAAATTGCCATAGCTTAATATTTTGAAATATGCACATGTTCATTTGTTAGTGGTACTATTTGAGAAGTTTCATCCAGTTTGGTTCATAAATGTAGGAGGATTGTGCACACATAAACCTTATATAAAAATCTATAGCAAATCTAACTTCAGGGGAGAGCACTGCAGATGGCACCTTGCTGCACTCAAGGGACAATATAGAGATCAAAGAGATACAATTGCTGACCGATTTTGTGATATCGCATGTATGTGGAGTTATCATGAAACTTCTTGTTTCAGAGGTTACAGGTAAACTGAATATAAGTACTTTTTAAGGGGAGTGGAAAAGCAAAAACTTTTCAGAGATAGAAACAATTTCAGGCACTTTCCAAGGAAAGGACCAAAATTCCTGGAGTTTTCATTTGAGTGGGAACCCTGCATTCCTCAATACAACTCTTGAATTCACCACTGATCCTTCAACTGATTTTAACAGTTACTGTACACCAGGGTAAACAAAAATAAAGTGCCCATCAATTTTGTGATCAACTCACAAAGCTTCCCAGTAATTAGCAACTGTTGGAATTTTTAAATTCTTGTAAATAATTTGAGATTTTATTCTTGTGAAAGGTGTTGTTATTAATGATAGTAAACACAGATGTGAAATATTCAGCTATGTTACCAACCAAGTGACCCATAAAATTACCCCTTCCAGTCAAACACACTTCAATTTTACAAGTATGTGGATTTTATGACCAAGCAGAAACATTTATCAGCTTTGTTAGCAAGTAATGTGCATATAATTGGGAATGAGCTTCTAAACTGTCACATATGCCTGTAGTTAAATTTGTAAGGGAGCCAATAATACCAAACAAAAGCTGCAACATCTTGATCCACTAAGCAGCCAATTATTTACTAATGGTTCCATAATTACAAAGCAATTCAAATTAAAAGTATTGGATAAATAAGTTGAAAATTTTAAACAAAGTTAATAACCTACTAACAATTTACAAGAATTTTCACTGTAGTTTTGATAAACAGCCTCTGTATGTATACACTGGTGACTTGACATTTTGCCACACCACATACATAAAGACACTATGCTGCAGGCGGGCCGGAAAATAAGCAGTCTGACATTTGCAGAATAAGGTCCCCTGAGGGTGAATTTGATGATGCTATCCCATACAGTGGGCCAATTTATCCTCTGTGTACCTCTTTTTTTTTAGTCTTGAGACCCTGATTCAGATTGAGGTTCACAGAGGGTAAATTTAGTGATGCTACAAGGAAAATAGATGAGGCATATGTTTTTTTTACATTTTTTAGTTTTGTTTAATCTTTACTGAACTGCAGAATTTCCATTTTTACCTAAAAAACAGGGCTTAAGCAGGCTTAAGACCCAATTATGGTCATAAGCCCTGTTTGGAAATTTTGCAGTTAATATAAGGGTAGACTAATTTCATATGAAGTGGAAGACTGTTTATCAACAAATCTCACAAAGCACTATTTCAATGGTGAGCAATACCAGAAAAAACATGTTCAGTCATGAGTCAAGTCATTTCCCGAGCATGAACATCGAAAACCGCTCAATTGTTTCCACATGATCATTGTGCTTTTTATAACTTCTCCTTATACCTGGATAAGATAAGATAAAGATGAAGTTTATTGCATGACCAAGAATCAAAAGGTATGGCATACATAAAACACACAATCAATTAAATAAGCAATGGGTTAACCATGCTACACATTTTATATGAGTAAACAGATTAAACAGGCTAATCGCATCTGTTGCGGCACTTCTGTGAGTGGGCATACAATGTATGAGTCTCATTGACAATCAAAACTAATTAGATTATCATGCCCTCAGGAAAAAGAAACATCGGTCGTTTTCACCAGCGGTATTGAACATTAGCTTTTCGAAAGTGCTTACACGGTCATGACCACATTGAGCTCCATTCCCACTACCTGGATATGCTCGTGTTTTCATAACATTCAATCCAATGTGTATCTGAAACAACATTTTAGGAATTTCTATTTCAACACACAAATTTATTTATTAGTTTTTATTACTTTCCAAAGTGTGATTTACTGGGGTTTCCGGGTTTGATTATAAACGGTAATTTCACAAGTGAATTATGCAATCAACAATTGTGTCATTATCCGTGCGCGCAAACAAAGACGCTTTGCTGTGGATTTAATGGGGACTTCATTGTTTTTTTGTTTTTTTAACCCTTTACCTAATATGAAAAACAGACAAAGTTTGTTCAATAATAAATAGCTCAAACAGTGGTGTTAACATTTCTTCATCAGACATCCTAGCAGCACATCGTTTACCAGCTGGTTCACAAAACGGATGTAAACTTTGTATAGTTAAATTTTTAAGAATGAAACGCGCAACCAGATTTTTAAAAATAGGAATGCATACACGTATACCGGCAAAGACAATCAAATCAAAAACATTAAAGTTAGAGATGATATCACGAAAGAAAATAGTGGTTTGATGAATCGTTTGTATAGACACAACAAAATTGAGTTCGCGTACCACAGAAACGGATTCATTTGGGGGAAACTCCACTCCGGACAACGGATCAAATTTGATCTCTTTGATGATATTGACCAGACAATAGCAGACTTTTTGAGCCGCAGAACCAGAAACAGATAATCTTCCAGCATTAACAACTATTTAAATAATATTACTTTCACATATAGTAGTATGGATATAGTTCACCTGAAACTGAATGACTTATTTTAAAAGAATTAAGGTGGTTTCGCACTGGATGCGGTCCGGGAGTTGCGATAGTTGTGAAAATATCGATATTTCTGTTCTATTTTGCGTTAGGTTACTGTTTGGTGTCTGTACCTCCACCAGACTGGGGAAGAAGGGTACTTACTGAATTTTACACGGCCTAGACTGAAACGCGGAATCGTTGATTGTAACTTTGACGCAGCGATTTGTTGCGTCGGGGTTGTAATCTGTGGTTTAGAGTTTCGGCTTGCACATTGGACAAGTATCGATTAATTACTAGTTGCATTCTACAACATTTTACAGCGGAACAAGTGTGCAGACGGGAAACTGAGCCAAGATAGCGGAAAGAATAGAAAAATGAGCTGCTTTATAATGGTCGCATCGCTCGCGGCGCATGCGGTGTGAAAGTACTTTACTTGATCTATTCAAGTCCAGTCAAACGATTACTCTCTATTTGAACTCACATAGTTCTTCACAATGGCTAATCAAGAGAGCAATATTGAGATAAAATCAAGTCCAGCCAACTGATTATATCCTTACTGCCAATTTTACAGGCCTCTCACCCCAAAGTATCGGTAACAAGGTCCTATTTTATCAGTAAAAAAGAGCTTGTTTACCACAGTAGACAAGCACTGCTTCATTCCTGGGGTTCAACACACATAAAAAAAACCTTTCTTAACACTTCAGTGTAACAGCTTCATAACTGAAATAAAAATTCTATATAACATAATTTCAAATTTTACAAAATTGTGGCAATTTGTCATGTGGTTGTTTGTCACAGTGGCAAAATGATTCGAGGCATCATGTCACACTGTATAATGCTGTGCAGCAAAATGTCGAGGAACCATGTATATATTTTACTTAATATGGCTTACTTGATTTCATATTATCTCATGATGCCCAAAGGAAACTGTATGATGGCCCTTTTGACATGGTTTCAAGAGGTCAGCAATTAATAACTCTCAACCTGCTGAGTACTTTTCAAAATATTTTCATCAAATTTAATTCACAACATCATTGGTCAAGAATTTGATTAAATTTTTGAAGGGAAAGTTTGGTTAAAAGTGCCAAATTTATATTTATGCCTGTGTGGCAAGGGATTTTTTGACTTTGGCGGGAATATCTGCCAGCAGCATGCAAGTTCTCTCAATCCATTGTTAAAAAAAAAAACTTGAGTCAAACTAAAGTCTGACAATTTATTCAAGTCTTGTCTGAGTTTCACTCAAGTCACAAATTTTGGAGAAATATTTAGTTCAAAATTGATACTGCAGTGAGGTGAATGGGTTTTGCTTTTGTGTGGAGGTTCAGTAAAAAATAACATAGCTTTTTTAAAAAAATAAATTAAATTTCACATTTTTCCAAAAAAATTCTCACAATTTTTCAAACAAAACCATATAAATATGGATATCATTAGAACCGGATTGATGAGCCGGTTCTAATGATATCCATATTTGTATGGTTTTACTGAGATATTTGTAAGATATTTTAGGCTTTGGTAGGCTTATTTTGGTCAATTTCCTGGCCGTTTGTGGCTCTTATGTTAGGTGAAGGGTTAATCCAACAGCACTATAGACCCATAGGGTTAATTTTTTACTAATCCATTTAACCTGCTGTGGTATTCCAAAAAAATTTTGATCAAATCTAGTCATGACTGCTGTCAAGCAGCCATGACCAGATTTGATGAAAAATTTGTAAAAGCAGAATTAAAAAAAATGACTGGTGGAAATGCTTATTAAATTTTGCAGAGGAAAATTTGGTTAAAAGTGCTCAAATGACACTTATTCCAGACACAATAGATCTTCTGTCCCTGTTACAATTTTATTGGAGAGTCCCCGTCTCGGATGACTCGCATGGGTAAGGCACTTTATCCCGGGTATGATGACGCCGAGTACTAAGGCATACTGCACGTTGATGGTGCACATCTTCAACTTCTGTAACCCTGCTTGAGCGGAGCTTGAACAGAGTAAGAATGTTGAGGAGCTGACAGTTGCTCATCGATGCTTGGAGGTTCTCTCCGGCTTCCTCCACCCAAAATACTGTCACGGTCATGATTAGCCATTGTGCATAAGTATGTGACCTTAAACACCAATAAATAAATATTAGAGAGTGCCCATTCCCATAAATTTTAGCAAGGCAAAGGCACATGAACAAATTTTTTGCACTCAACCAGTTAAGACTTCTAAATCTGAGTCTGTGGTGGATTAGTTTTCTGCTGGGATTATTATAATCCCTGATGGGTATGCGTGTGGGATGGGAAAATCTCGCCCGAGGGCAAGATATTTGGGCCAGACACGAGGCTTGCCAAGTGTCTGGACCAAATATCTTGTCCCGAGGGTGAGATTTTCTCATCCCACATCCCGCGGCTACGTTAGCCAGAGGTAATCGGCGGTCACGTGCTGATATAATCAACTCATTTGGTATTCATTATTTTGAAAAACTAATGACACCATCGGAAAGAGTGTGCAAAAGTTATGTATATACCATAGGTATATACCACGAAATCAATTAGAAACTGTGGCATCTTCGGGTTTAAAGAGTTTTAGAGCATCAAACTTTGATCACACGGCATTCTGATGACGTCAATATGAATAAGTTGGTAGCAAGAGACTGATACGATATGCATAACGTCATAATAACGTTATAAATGTATAACATCATGTGGGAGGGTGGGATACATCTGTCTCTCCCTGCTATCTCACCCTGGACAGACGTATGTTACACATGCAGTGGGGGGAGAAAAACACATCATTCCAGAACAATTACCTATCTTCCAATAAAACATTATTGTGCTGAAAAGTTTTCTCTGTTATGATAAGTTAATGGGTTATATGGGTGGCATGAGACTAGTTACTTTAAATGTAAATGAAAATGATTGAATAAGCCGACTGTTGTACACATCTATTGTCCATCTCTAAGTCAACTCATTCTACGAAAAAAATGTTAAGTGAACAAGTAAACATGACATCACTTAAACAGGTGTTCTTCACTATTCAGTTTCCATATTTAATCAGTATTAACAAAGTTTAAACTATTCATATACCTTCAGATCAATTACTTTCTTCAATTATCTCCAAATCATATAAATTTAACCCATGAAGACAGAAGGAGGCTAACCATTCACTACAGTTAAAACTAGAAGTCCTGTAACTATATTGTGAACTATTTTGAAGTAATAGCGCGCTGAGTAAGTGCACTTTTTGTCATTGTCAAACTGCACTGTAGTGTAACTCAATTAAAGCGGATAAACAGCATGCCCAACTCTGTACCAGGCCTGAAAATAAGCAGCCTGACATTTGCAGAATGAGGTCCCCTGAGGGTGAATTTGATGATGCTATCTCAAACAGTGGGCCAATTTATCCTCTGGATACTTCTTTCTGTTTAGCTTTGAGACCCTGATTCAGAATGAGGTTCACAGAGGGTAAATGTAGTGATGCTATTCTGCTGTTCAGGGTAGCATCACTAAATTAACCCTCTGGGGACCTCATTTTGCAGATGACAGTCTGCTTATTTTCTGGCTTGATCTGTACAATTCTATACTCTTAAACAGAGATCATTATTTATTTATTTATTTATTTATTTTTATTTATTTATTTATTAAGGTTTAACAACACTTTAACAGCAAAGGTCATATCGTGTCAGTGACAGTTTTACGAGTGGAGGAAGCCAGAGTACCCGGAGAGTACCACTGAGCAACGACGAGTGACTCCCTGCTCCCCAACATCATAACTCCACACTGCAGCACAGGCAGGGTTAGATTGGTTAAAGACATGCGCACCATCGACCTGCAGTACGCCTTAGTACACGGCGTCATCGTGCCCCCATGTGTACAACTGGGGTTAAGTGCCTTGCCCAAGGATGCAACGTGGGAGTCCGAATCGATCACTCAGATGGTCACCCATCTAAGGACTAACCGGGCTCTTAGAGATCATTAACATCATTTCTAACCTGTACTGGGATAAATGTACATATAATGACATAGATATTAAAATTTGACTCCATGTATAGAATGAAGAGATTGGATTACTGCTTAATCGCAGTGCCATATATTTTCCACTCGAAAAGTATTTATAATTGTTCATAACAGCACATGAAACACTTGCAAACTTTCATTACATGGACCACCGGGTGCAATCCGGTGGTCCATGTGATGGAAGTTTGCAGGTGCTTCTTGTGTTTTGTCATCAGAAATTGTAAATAATTACTAGAGGGAACAAGCCAAGGCCAATAACGGGTCTGGACCTGCGTCGCTGCATGCAATTGAAATGGCAAACAGGAAGTGGCTGCATGGCAGATCTGAAAATTGCATACACGATACAACTGATCATTATCAGGCTCCAGATGAAATATAAAATCAATCCCTTGCATAGAAGCCGAGAAAAGTTTGACGAAAAATTTCAATGTTCAGTGGGTACAGTAAAATTTCAAAGGATCGGCAAACAGGAAGTGGATGCATGGCAGATCTGAAAATTGCTTACATGATACAACTCATCATTATGAAGCAGCAGACCAAATATAAAATCAATCCCTTGCATAGAAGCCGAGAAAACCTTGACGGAAAATTTCAATGTTCAGTGGGTACAGTAAAATTTCAAAGTATCGGCAAACAGGAAGTGGCTGCACGGCAGATCTGAAAATTGCTTACACGATACAACTCATCATTATGAAGCAGCAGACCAAATATAAAATCATTCCCTTTCACAGAAGCCAAGAAAACTTTGACGGAAAAAGTGTTTCGGACGGACTGACAGATGGTAGATTCTTCGTTGTATGTAGATGATTTTTTAATCTGCTACAGCAGCAAGAAAATGAATGCTCTAGAGCACAAACTTCAGCTGTGTTTAATCAGAATTAAAAAATGGGCCACAGAAAATGGTTTTAAATTTTGAAAGATGAAAACAAATTGTGTTCATTTTTGTAAGCTTCGGAAACATCACCTCGATCCGGAGTTAAAAATTGATGGTAGTCCTATTAAAGTTGTTTAGGAAGTGAAATTCTAAGGTTTGTTGTTTGATAACAAACTGAATTTCACTTCCCACATAAAACAACTAAAAGTTAAATGTAAAAGGGCACTGAACCTCTTGAAGGTAGTTGGTAGCACTGATTGGGGTGCTGACCAAAAAACATTACTCCATCTGTATAGATCACCTGTCAGATCAAAATTAGATTATGGCTGCATGGTTTACGGTTTTGCAAGAAAGTCATATCTCAAACCTCTCAATGCCATTCATAATAGTGGCATTAGAATCAGCCATGGTGCTTTTAGAACATCACCGGTAGATTCACTGCTTGTTGAAGCAGAGGAGCCTTCTCTTGAGAAGCGTTGAATTAAACTGTCTCTCCAATATGTAACTAAACTTTTAGCTAATAAATCAAATCCTGCTTTTAATTGTGTTTCAGAACCTCAAAATGTTGAATTTTTTAATCGCCACCAGAAACATATTCCTCCATTGGGAATTAGAATTAAACCCCACATGGAGTCTGCCAAAATTGATTCTGATTCAATAAAAAAAAAAATGTAAATCACATATTCCTCCTTGGCATCTTAAAAAACCTACAGTTATTTTAGACCTTGCTCCAAGTCTCTAAAGATGGTGACAAAGTATCATCAGCTGCTGTTACTGGTGATCATATCACCTCAATCAGAATACCGAATCAGAGTTCTATTTTCACAGCTGAAGTTAAAGCTTTACAACTCACACTTGAACACATCGAGAATGCTGAAGAAAAGAAGTCGATTGTTTTTTCTGACTCTCTTTCCTCTTTCCTTGCCTTGCTCAACCCCAAATTAAAGAACCCTCTCATTTTGGAACTTTGTGAGAGGTTAACAACTCTCACTCATGTCTGAGCAATATGATATCGTGCTTTGCTGGTTGCCCGGACATGTAGGTATCGCTGGTAACACCAAAGCAGACAGTGCAGCAAAACAGGCTTTAACCAAGCCTCTCACTGATTTTAACATCCCTTTCAGTGATTTCAAACCACATATTAGTAACTACATCAAATCTCTGTGGCAGGCGGAATGGGATGGGGCGACAAATAACAAGCTCCATCGCTACCGACCTAACATATCTGATCACTACCCATCCAGTAACCTTTGTAGAAAAGATCATGTTATTCTGACATGATGTCATATTGGTCACACGCAGGTAATATGCGACAAGAGTGTGTTCCTTGTCAGCAGGTGTTGTCACTGGAACACATTCTTTTATATTGTACTGATTTTAATCTTGTTAGAGGGCAGTATTTTACAGTACAATCTCTAAGAGATTTATTTTACCATACGAGCCCGCATAAAATAATCTCATTTTTGAAAGAAATCAACCTTTTTAATAAATTTTAAAATTGTTTTTATTCTTTTAACGTAGACTCCAGAAGTGTAAATGTCACCAGGTTGATTTTATAAGTATTCTGTTTTTTATAACTTTAGTCATTACTGTTTCGACCACTCTTGATTTTAAGTTTTGTTCCTTATTTTATTCAATTAATTTTAATTCATACTTGACACTTGTGATTTATGAAGTTTTCTCGCCACAATATAGCCTTAGCTGCTGATGTGGCATTAACCCTTTACCCAACAAATCGCCCGCATCTGCCCGTATCCGCCCGCCTAATATGCAAATTAAGCAGTTGAAAAAACATTATTTTTCAAAAAATTTCAACAAAATCATATCGACGAGCTCGTTCCAACGAGGGGTCACATGATATGGTTTTCTTGAAATTTTTTGAAAAATTTGAAAAAATGATATTTAAAATAATAAATTTTGATATCGTCTGCGTTGGGTAAAGGGTTAAGCAACAATAAATAAATAAATAAATAAATTTCATGCTAGGTAAACGGGAGTGTGGTGGTTAAGTAGGTAGAGATGCAGGCTGCAAGCCGATTGGTCCTCGGTTCGAATACCCACTGTGTGGCAACTGCATTGTGTCCTTGGGCACGGCACTTAATCCCAGTTGCCCAACGTGGTGTTGTGTACTAAGACGTACTGCACGTCGATGGTGCACTTGTCTTCAACCAATGCTAACCCTGCTTGTGTAGAGTTAGTATGTTGGAAGAGTCTGACAGTTGCTTGCCATTGCTCAATGGTTCTCTCCAGGCACTTTGGCTTCCTCCACCCGTAAACTGTCTGACACGAGGTGACCCTGTCAAAAACGTTGTTAAACACCAATAAATAAATAAATAAATAAATAAATAAATAAATAAATAAATAAAAATAAATAAATAAATAAATAAATAATGGTAGGTAAACATCATCCATGATGTTTATGGAAAGGGAAAGCCATTATGCTGTGACTACAGTAACAGCCTAACAGCATTCCTGTCTTCCAACATCATTGCTTGGGGGAGAGTTATTGCATTGATTGACTTTATGTCATATAGAGTACATTCTTGAAATGTAGAGCTACAAGTTACTTAATGAATTGGGTGCAGTGATTCCACTAGGGGGAAATAAATGAGGCTTAAATGAGGCAACAAACAGTCCTCGCTACCATGAGCCAACACCTTGGTTCATCCCACATTAGGAAAATTTTAAATTCCAAGGTCCCAAAACCCCCATTTCGTTGCATCTGAGGGATGTTTTGAGGTATTTTGCAGCATTATTTATGTAGGTTTTCATATTCAGAGAGCTGGTAATTGCAGAAGAATAAGGACTAATCAAGCCAGAAAATAAGCAGACGGTCATCTGCAAAATGAGGTCCCCAGAGGGTTAATTTAGTGATGCTACCCTGCACAGCAGGGTAGCATCACTAAATTTACCCTCTGTGAACCTCAATCTGAATCAGGGTCTCAAAACTAAACAGAAAGAAGTACCCAGAAGATAAATTAGCCCACTGTATGGGATAGCATCATCAAATTCACCCTCTGGGAACCTCATTCTGCAAATGTCAGACTGCTTATTTTCAGGATGGGACTAATGAGGAGAAATCCAGGTGAAAAATGATCAAAAATCATCCATACAGATTACAGTACTTATGGCGACATGGATGATCCAGTTCAACAACAATTAGGTGTACGAGGGAGGCCACAAAATATACCCTGAAGAATGAACATCACATCACGTCCTAGCATCGGACACTAATTCCTATCTGTGTTGCCACAGTTGATCAGAATTTTGCCCATTAAACTGAGTAATAACAAGAGCGCACGTATCGCTGAAGCAATACAATGTCCCCTACCGGACTAATGAGAATTAATAATTATACAAATATTATAACCTAGATGTGATCAGCATGAATTCCGTTGAAGCATTTCCAAAAAAAGTCCAGAAAACTGATATTTTGATGCTTTTCCATATTTCCAAGGGCCATAACTCACACAAGAATAATGCAATCAGCATGAAACTCAAACTTGATCTGTAAGTCATCGTTCTATAGTAGGTTACCAAGAATGAAATCATTCGGTTGAAGCATTTCCAAAAAAAAGTCCGGAAACTAAAGTTTGACTGATAGACTAACTGACAGACTGATGGATGGACAGAGTACAAATGAAACTTGATCTGTAAGTCATCGTTCTACAGTAGGTTACCAAAAATGAAATCATTCCGTTGAAGCGTTTCCAAAAAAAGTCCGGAAAACTAAAATATGACCGACAGACTGACTGACAGACTGACGGACGGATGGACACAGTGTAAATGAAACTTGATCTGAAAGTCATCGTTCTATAGTAGGTTACCAAAAATGAAATCATTCCGTTGAAGCGTTTCAAAAAAAAGTCCGGAAAACTAAAGTATGACCAACAGACTGACTGACGGACGGATGGACACAGTGTAAATGAAACTTGATCTGTAAGTCATCGTTCTATAGTAGGTTACCAAAAATGAAATCATTCCATTGAAGCGTTTCCAGAAAAAGTCCGGAAAACTGATATTTTGGCCCTTTTCCATATTTCCAAGGGCAATAACTCACACAAGAATAAGGCAATCAGCATGAAACTCAAACTTGATCTGTAAGTCATCATTCTATAGTAGGTTACCAAAAATGAAATCATTCTGTTGAAGCGTTTCCAAAAAAAGTCCGGAAAACTGATATTTTGGCGCTTTTCCATATTTCCAAGGGGCATAACTCACACAAGAATAAAGCAATGAGCATGAAACTCAAACTTGATCTGCAAGTCATTGTTCTATAGTAGTTTACCAAAAATGAAATCATTCTGATGAAGCATTTCCAAAAAAACTCCGGAAAACTGATATTTTGGTGCTTTTCCATATTACCAAGAGCCGTAACTCACACAAGAATAATGCAATCAGCATTAAACTCAAACTTGATCTGTAACATTGTTATCCATTTTCACACAGGATAACTTGACAAAAAGAGGGAGTCATTGATTTTCCCGCCACGCACTTTTTGGTTTTTTGCTTTTCAGCCTCATGTTTTTATGGCTCCTGGTTTTTAACCCCCTGCACACTGATGTCAGAATATCAAAATTTTAAGTTATCATATTTCCCATAATGCATCTACAAATTTAGCCAATTCAATCTTGTGCTCTGTCAAACAACATTTAATTTGAGAAATTCTTAGTTGCATTATGGGAAAATTTTGCTCCTGAAAAGTTTGACATATCGACATCCGTGTCAGGGGTTTAAAAGCATCACCACATAAGGCTGTGAAATGACGGACTGAAATGTGAAGGGCCTAAAAATGGCTTGTTGGTCTTGAGGTATTTAGAGTGTGTTCATTCAAGCCGTTTTCAAGACATTTAATAACTGGAAAGAATCTGAATGAATGCATTCTTTGATTTCCGATGTCAGGGGCCACTTCAAATTAATTAAACAAAAAATAGGCCGATGAAATCGTCAGATGTGTACCCATACGTGCAATTAGTAGAAAGCAGTATGACGGATGGCCACCACAGATGCTGACATAATGTACACCATACAAGGTATGGTTACATATAGAAATGGATTGGAGGAGTGCCTAATTTGATGGATAAAGGGTTAATATCTCCGGATAAAATTATCAGATTTACATAAAAAACTATACAGCACAGCACATCAGTAACCTGAATAAATATATAAAGTAACATGACAATCGGATTGATATTTTTTAAGTTATCTCATGCCAAAGGATTGGAGGAATTTTCAATTTGAAGGATAAAGGGGGTTAATATCTCCAGATCAAATTATCAGATTTACACCAAAAACTATACAGCTCAGCACATCAGTAACCTGAACACAATTATAAAGTAACTTGACAATCCAAGCAATATTTTTCAAGTTATCGAATGCGAAAGGGATTGGAGGAATTTTCAATTTGAAGGATAAAGGGTTAATATTTCAGGATTAAATTATCAGATTTACACCAAAAACTATACAGCTCAGCACATCAGTAACCTGAACACAAATATAAAGTAACTTGACAATCCAAGTAATATTTTTCAAGTTATCGAATGCCAAAGGGATTGGAGGAATTTTCAATTTGAAGGATAAAGGGTTAATATCTCAGGATCAAAATAACAGATTTACACCAAAAACTATACAGCTCAGCCCATCAGTAACCTGAACACAAATATAAAGTAACTTGACAATCCAAGCAATATTTTTCAAGTTATCGAATGCCAAAGGGATTGGAGGAATTTTCAATTTGAAGGATAAAGGGTTAATATCTCGGGATCAAATCATCAGATTTACACCAAAAACTATACAGCTCAGCACATCAGTAACCTGAACACAAATATAAAGTAACTAGACAATCCAAGCAATATTTTTCAAGTTATCGAATGCCAAAGGGATTGGAGGAATTTTCAATTTGAAGGATAAAGGGTTAATATCTCAGGATCAAATTATCCGATTTTGGTCGGCACATCAGTAACCTGAACACAAATATAAAGTAACTAGACAATCCAAGCAATATTTTTCAAGTTATCGAATGCCAAAGGGATTGGAGGAATTTTCAATTTGAAGGATAAAGGGTTAATATCTCAGGATCAAATTATCTGATTTTGGTCGGCACATCAGTAACCTGAACACAAATATAAAGTAACTAGACAATCCAAGCAATATTTTTCAAGTTATCGAATGCCAAAGGGATTGGAGGAATTTTCAATTTGTAGGATAAAGGGTTAATATCTCAGGATTAAATTATCAGAGTTACACCAAAAACTATACAGCTCGGCACATCAGTAACCTGAACACAAATATAAAGTAACTTGACAATCCAAGTAATATTTTTCAAGTTATCGAATGCCAAAGGGATTGGAGACATTTTCAATTCGAAGGATAAAGGGTTAATATCTCAGGATCAAAATAACAGATTTACACCAAAAACTATACAGCTCAGCACATCAGTAACCTGAACACAAATATAAAGTAACTTGACAATCCAGGCAATATTTTTCAAGTTATCGAATGCCAAAGAGATTGGAGGAATTTTCAATTTGAAGGATAAAGGGTTAATATCTCGGGATCAAATCTTCAGATTTACACCAAAAACTATACTGCTCAGCAAATCAGTAACCTGAACACAAATATAAAGTAACTAGACAATCCAAGCAATATTTTTCAAGTTATCTCATGCCAAAGGGATTGGAGGAATTTTCAATTTGAAGGATAAAGGGTTAATATCTCAGGATCAAATTATCCGATTTACACCAAAAACTGTACAGCTTGGCACATCAGTAACCTGAACACAAATATAAAGTAACTTGACAATCCAAGCAATATTTTTCAAGTTATCGAATCACAAAGAAATGGATACGGACGCCGGTCGGACAGAGACAGACGGACAGACAGATGGACGAACGACAGATGGTCACCCCGGATGCCGGCATTATGTGTACCATACATAGTATGGGTACACATAAAAAGGATTGAAATTCAATGAATACAGATATCTGAATCGATTGAAATTCCAACCCTTTCTTGTTTTTTAATGATAAAATTTATTTCATATTCATTATTATCTCACATGGGGACATACTGTGATAACTGATGGAAATTATCAATATTGTGTCCCCTCCTCCCCCCCTCCCCCCACACCCAATTACTACAAAATAAATTAGAATATCTATGCTACAATACAGCTTTAAAGAAATTATTTTGCAATTTGCACTTATTTTTTGCAAAGCAACAGTTGTTGCTTTGAAATAAATCCACTTTAAAGTACAGTAGAGCCCACTTAATTGGAGATCTCTTTACTGAATAACCCTGTTAATTGAATATAATTTCCCAACACAAAACCATTTACCATACCTCCATTACAAATTTCACCTGTTAATTGAATATAGGTTATAGAGTAAACTCCTGTTAATTGATTAAAAAATCTTGTAACCTTTCAAGAAATTACCCTGACTCGCCCCAGTTATCCTTTGTCTATAGACCTATTTAGCGTCGGTACATTCAATACAGGCATTTCATTTATTATATCTTGTTTGACAGAGCTCATGGAGCTCTGTCAAACAAGATATAATAGAATAAATGCTAAGTTTATCTTTAGAATACAAGAAAATGACACAATCCCTGTTAACTGAATACTCCTGTTAATTGAATAATTTTCACTGGCAAAGTGACTATTCAATTAACAGGGTTCCACTGTATTGCATAATTCCCACTCTTGCCAGCCAATTGATGACACAGCAACGATCCTGAACAGTAATAGATTGGTCTGGTGACTCACTTACATTCAAGGCATTGCCAAGGTCTTAGTAGCAATCCCATTGATGAGATCTTCAACGACTTTGAAAGATGTTCTGTGATCACAATACTGGGAATCAAATGTCGGCAGCATGCTGTGGCATCAAAAGCAAGGACATCAAAGAGAGAAAACGACATCACAATAAGTGTGTATTGCTTTTGAGGTCATATTTTGAAAGGGCATCAGAGGATGGCAGGATGCTTGCTGAAATAATATAACAATCAGGATGAAAAGTGCCACTACTGATTGTTTTGCTGCCATGTACGTCAGCCGGACTGTCAATTACTGGCGACATCAAACAGTGTGAACAACAAAGTGGGCTTGATTGATGTTGTTTCTGAAGCGCTTCTATGAGGTTTTCACCGATGTAATCCCAAGATATTCAATTTTATCATATGACTCGTCCGTTTTGTTCACTTTAAAACATTTGATATTTTGTTTTCATATTAATCAGTGATAAATAAAGCCTTCCGTCAATTTCATTGGCCAATTTCAAAACTAGACAATTTGATTGGTTGAACAAAATACAACTGGGACACATTTTCATAATTTGTATAATTAGAGTTGGGAGCTTTCATTGGTCAATTTCAAAACTGGACAATTTTATTTTCTAAACAAAATACAACTGGGTCACTTTTGCATAATTTCAGTAGGGAGAATTTACGTTATCTGGCCTATTTAGGGTGGGTTATATTGTATCAATCTTTTACCTACAAATTAAAAAAAACGCCA
Source organism: Pictodentalium vernedei (assembly GCA_031216915.1). NCBI lineage: Eukaryota > Metazoa > Mollusca > Scaphopoda > Dentaliida > Dentaliidae > Pictodentalium > Pictodentalium vernedei. Next base: position 100,892,499 of record CM062297.1, on the reverse strand, counting down.
TTTATTTTTTTTTATATTTTCACTTTTTGCTCCAAAAAATAGGTTGTGACCCCTCATTGGAACGAGCTGGATGAGCTTGTTCCAATGAGGGGTCATAACCTATGTTTTGGAAGCAAAAAATGAAATTTTTTAGTTATACGAGAATGTTTTTTCCAAGTGCCGTCTGCAACTCAAGTTAGGTGATGGGTTAAAAATTCATACTAAGTGGCTAATTTGTGTATGTGTGTGTAATATGATAAATAGAATATGAAATGAGTGTTTTTCTCATATAATATTTATGAAACTCGTCTGAATTTTTCGTTTGGGCTCGCCAAAACGGAAAATTCTTAGACTCGCTTCATAAATATTATATGAGAAAAACACTCATTCCATATCCTCAATATATCAAGGTTTTTATTATGTAAGACTAATTTCACAACATTATATGCCGACAACCACTGCCTTTTTTTTAAACAATATATTTATTTCATTCTTTTGAAGTCGGATTTGGCGGACAGGCTAAGCCTATCTTAACGCCGTACCCTTACATAGCAGAGTTAAATTGTATGGTGCTTGCACAGTTGTGCAAAAGTGACAAAATATTAGGTACCAAGACAATATTTTTAAGTTGGTGGAAAACTTAATTTCTAATACATACGAAGCACAGTAAATTACAAAGCAATTTAATCAAGACACTGCCTTAATGAATGACCTGACTAGTTGACTGGCAGATTGGAGAATCGTCATTCCTAACAAGATGCCCCAGGGGGCCTGAGGGTGCTCACCTGACATGGTAGCCTAAATATCAACCCAGAGAATTGATTTGAACAAGTTGCATCTGCCCCTCCTAAGAAAAGCTTATATCAAAATCAAAAGATTCTGACCAGTGAATCTGAGAAAAAAAGGATTTTTAAAGACTATTCGTCATATTGAACTAAGTTATATTTTGGGCTCCCACACAGGGAGCCCAAATATGAACCCAGGGACTTGCCTTGAACAAACTTGAATCTCACCTCCCTAAGGATGCTGCATACCAAATATCAAAAGATTTTGATTGGTAGATCGGAAGAAGAATATTTTTAAAGAATATTCCTCATATTGCATTAATCTAAACATTTGAACTCCCATAGAGAGCCCAAATATGGACCCATGCTACATGTTAAAGCATTGCAAAGCCTTGTTGCACTCACGGGGCAAATTTATCAATATTATTAACTATGGTAAAATATCAGATATAAAACATTTAATTTTAAGTTAGCTCTGGTTACAAAAGAGAGAGCATGTGGCAGCCAAAAGGCCCATGTGTGATGGTCTGAGAAACAGATTATTAACTTTTTTAGGCCTAAAATCATAAAAATAAAATCCTCCCTCCCTCACTGATTTGACAAAAAAATTCTCAGAAGTAAAACAATTTTTTTGTCTAAGAAATCTGCTTGTGCTTTGAAGAAGATCATTGGCTGAAGTGACAAGCAAATTTCAGACATAATCTATTGAGATTCTCATTCAAATGAAAATCAGAATACCAAGCCAGCTGTTTCGACAAGGTTACATCAGAGACTGATAAAAGACATCCACTTCAATAGGGCTATCATTATTATTTACAATTAAGTGAGTTCATCGGCTGAACAATAGCTGCGTGACACACTCAATGCTATTAGTTCTTAAGTACTACTTTAATTTCTCTATTAAAACACAAAGTAAACAATTTAATCCCTAATATGGGGTCTCTTTCAGTCTTCTATTCATGGGATTAACATTCCAACTTGCTTTTATCAATGAGAAAGACATTGATTGTCACGAGAAACTCATATTTTAACATTATTCACTGTGGAATTCATTCTAAGCAATGCACTGTTGTATTCTCCTTGAAAATCTCATTTTTTCAGTGGTGAAGTGGATGGTAATGTGAGGTGGGGGTTGGGTCAGGGTGGAGTGGAGTGGGTCACTTTGCATGCTTTGAATTTTGAACTAATATCGGGATCTTCCAATAGACCTTGTAGAATGGAATAGGGGCCTACATTAGAAGTGTCATCAAGGCCTATTTCCATTAACTCTTTACCTAACATGAAAAGCAGACGACACTTGCAAACAAAGTTCTTGAATAACTAATTTTTTGTCTCAAAAACATAGGTTATGACCCCTCATTGAAACGGCTCAACGAGCTCATTCCAAAGAGGGGTCATAACCTATCTTTTTGGGACTAAAAATGAAATATAATGAAAATTAATTGGAGATATTTTAGAATAGCACTGGCCGGTTTTGGTGGTTATGTTGGGTAAAGGGTTAACCCTTTACCCAACGTAACGGCCAAAACCGGCCAGCGCTATTCTCAAAAATCGCCAATTAATTTTCAAAATATTTTCATTTTTTGTCTCAAAAACATAGGTTATGACCCCTCGTTGGAACGAGCTCGTCGAGCTTGTTCCAACGAGGGGTCATAACCTATGTTTTTGAGACAAAAAATGAAAAAATTTAGTTATTCAAGAATTTTTTTTGCAAGTGTCGTCTGCTTTTCATGTTAGGTAAAGGGTTAAACTTGATAGTAGAATATTTTTTCAAGCCCTACTATAGGTCTTAGAAAAACATTTTTGGAACTGATCTCTGGGCCTTCTGGCCACGGCCCCAACAAAATGAAATGTTTTTTTCTGCTGTTACCGGTTCCATTTGGGAGCCTAGAGTCCACTGCCCAAGCAAACAGAGATTTCCATCATGTATATACATCACATCATATCACACACACTGCCTTAAGGGTGTACATGTATTCCTCCATTGGACATTTTCCCATTTATTGAGGGTGGACAAATAGAATAGACGTATAGCATTTTCAAATAAAAAGTTTAAGCTATCAGTAGGATTAAGAATGAAACCGACCTGCCTCTGGCGAGTCGGTTTCATTCTTAATTCGAGTAGAATAAATTTTTTACTTGAAAGCACTATACGTTTATTTTGTTTATCCCATAAATCTTTTACAGGGCAGTTGCGGCGAAATTTATGGTGCTGTTACTCGTTACAAAACACAACAAGAAGTGAGGAGCACATTTGCCCAATTCGATCTCCAAGCAAAATTGCCCAAAATAACAAGGTGCAGTGATACATTTCTGTCTAAAAATAATTCCCTACAAACTTGAGCTAAACTTGCAAAAATACTTTATCAAATGAACAATGTGTAGTGATTTCTACTGGCAATGTGTAATACTTTCAAAAAGGTTTAAAGAAAACAACATTTGAACTGAGCAGACGACACGTGCATTTGTTATTTGCACTTTCCTAATTTGGAAAATGAAACATCAACCATCATGCCCCCACCTTTCGATTGATTTAATTTGTTTTTGTTAATTGTTGTTCATTTTATTGTTAGGCAGAGTTGAAATATGTCGTATATTCTAAAACTAAACATTTAAGCGATGATCAGCGTTTGATAAACATCGGTTCATTATGTCTTCCACAAACGTAAAACAGGTCACAAAACCTGAATGCGGTAGAGGTCAGAGGTCAACAAGTCTGTCTCTACTTTCAGAATAAATTCTTTCAGTGTTAAACCTACGAGGAAAATTTATCACCCTACTAGGTGAACAAAGCATAAATTTATCCAAGGCTTTTTATTATTCAAATAAACGGCCTTTTATGGGATAAAATTTATTCCCCAGGCACACATTTGTTTTAAAAAAAATTTAAAAAAAAACATTTAGTTTTATTTACTGATCCTTCAAAACATGCTTACTGTGTTTTATGTAGAGTCTGAAATATTAACTCTTTACCCAACGAATCGGCCACGTCCGTCCACATAATATGCAAATTTAGCAGTTGAAAAAATATTATTTTTCAAAACATTTCAACAAAATCATATCATGTGACCCCTCGTTGGAACGAGCTCGACGAGCTCGTTCCAACGAGGGGTCACATGGTAGGGTTTTGTTGAAATTTTTGAAAAATTTCAAAAAATGATATTTGAAATATGAAATTTTCATATCGTCTGCGTTGGGTAAAGGGTTAATAAAGGCACCTACTTATTTAACTCTCAACCCGCCGAGTATTTTCAAGATATTTTTCGTCAAATCTGGTCATGGCTGCTTTAAAGATTTGATGAAAAATTAATATAACGCAAGAAGCCATTGGTGAAAAAATTCATTCAATTTGCACGGGGGAAATATGATTAAATCTGCTCAAATTATACTTATTTCAATGACAAGAGGGAGCGCAGTGGCTCAGTGGTGGACTGTTGGACTTCTATGCTAGAGGTCCCGAGTTTGATCCCAGTCCGTGACGACCCATATTGTGTCCTTGGGCAAGGCACTTTATCCCGAATGCCTACATGGGGGCACAATGTTGCCATGTACTAAGGCATACTGCATGTCGATGATGCACAATTCTTCAAACGCTGTAACCCTGCTTGAGCGGAGCTTGAACAGAGTTAGAATGTTGAGGAGCTGACAGTTGCTTGTCGTTGCTCGGTGGTTCTCTCTGGGTACTCCACCTTCCTCCACTCGTAACACTGTCATGGTCATGATTAGCCATTGTGCATAAGTATGTGACCTTAACCCCAATAAAAAAATAAAATTCAACGATAAGAAAAAACCTGCGCTGGGCAGAAATACCCGTCAGCAGCATGCAAAGAGTTAAAGGTTTAGGCTTCAATGCTTATACCAACAAAGATTGTTAGCTACTGGAAAAATGATACACCGTATGTTTATGAACAGAACCCTATAGTTTTTCTACCCGGTGGTAATTAGGCTTCTCTTCTATAACCTTCTCTTCTAAAAGGCATTACTACAATGGCGTGTAACCGTAAACATACTCCATGTGTCAACCGCTAGAACGCCTTGCGACAGTGTGAGTATATACTAGGCTTGTGACGACAAAAAAGGGCTTAGCAACAGACAACGTCTCAGGCGAACCACGGTGTATATGTGGGTGTATACTGGGAAGCGATTATTGTGTGTGTGTGGGTGGGCGAAAAGGTGTGTGTGTGTGAGGGTTTAGGCATGCGTAAGGGGCGTCTGGTGCATGGGTGTGACAGGGTGTATGTGTGGACGTGTGCTTTCTCTATCTCGTGGGTTCGGTTCATCACTTACAAGCTCAGACGTTTTTAATTCTTTTATTCTTTCAATATGTGTTTTTACTTTATACTAGTTTTTCAAGCCATACCATTTTGTATCACATTTGGTTGTGCAATAAAGTATTATTATTATTATTACCTTTCAGGGTTGTTTATTTATTCATTTATTTATTGGGGTGTAACGACACTTTCGATATTAGGGTCACCTCATGTTGGACAGTTTTATGGGTGGAGGAAGCCGAGTACCCAGAGAGAACCACTGAGCAATGGCAAGCAACTGTCAGACTTCCCAACGTACTAACTCCACACAAGAAGGGTTAGCATTGGTTGATGCACCGCCGACGTGCAATATGCTTTAGTACACAACACTACCACGGCCCCATGTGGACAATTGGGATTAAGTGTCTTGCCCAAGGTCACAAAGCAGTGCCGCAGGTGGGATTCGGTCCATGGACCTCTCAGCTTGCAGCCTGCATCTCTACTTACTGAGCCACCATGCTCCCTCGGGGTTGTTTAGAAATCAGGGAATGCAGTGAAAATCAGGGAATGCAGTGAAAAATATTTTCCTGAGAGACTGTTTTAACCCTTATCTAATAAATCAGCCACATACGAGTGTGTAATTTACAAATTAAGCACTTGAAAGTTTTTTCAAAACCTTCCAACAAAACCATATCATACGCCCCCCTCACTGGAATGAACCCACAGAGCTCATTCCAATGAGGGGTCACATGATATGGTTTTGTTAGAACATTTTAAAAAATTTTTAAAAAATTAAATAAATTTTGATATCATGTGCGTAAGTTAATTTAATTTATTGGTGTTTAAGGTCACATACTGCTGCACAATGGCTAATCGTGACTGCAACAAGGAGATAAAGTCCAGCCCAGCCAATTGTTTATACCTATGTTGCCCATTTTAGAGGACTTCCATCCCAGGCACTGGCGACTGGAGGGTTCAACTGTCTCTCAGGAAAATTGTTTTCCAAACAATCTCCCCGGAAATTTGTAGTCTTTAATCTAACTTTACCAAACATGATGGGGGTGCAGTGGCTCGGTGGTTACAACATTGGACTCCAAACCAAAAGGTTCACAATTTGATACTGCATTGTGTTCTTGGACAATGCATTTAATCCTGATTGTCCATGTGGGGGAACGGTGGCACAATGTACCGAGTCATACTACATGTCAATGATACACTTGTCTTTAACCAATGGTAACCCTGCTCGTGCATTGTTTGTACCTGGGGAGTCTGATAGTTACTCAATGCGGCTCAGTGGTTCTCTTCAGGTACTCCAGCTTCCTCCACCCATAAAATTTGTCTGACACGAGATGACCCTGCAGGCCTGAAAATAAGCAGTCTGACATTTGCAGATTAAAGTCCCCAGTGGGGGAATTTGATGATGCTATCTCATACAGTGGAACAATTTATCCTCTGGGTACCTTTCTTTTTAGTTTTGAGACCCTGATTCAGACTGAGGTTCTCAGAGGGTACATTTAGTGATACTACCCTGCTGTGCAGGCTTGCATCACTAAATTCACCTCTGGGGACCTCATTTTGCAGATGACAGTCTGCTTATTTTCTGGCTTGTGACCCTGGTTGTCGAAAGTTGGTAACCTCAATAAAACAAACAAAATTGAACCTCCCTCTCTGCACCCCCACCCCCCTTCAGTACTTCAAATATGCATTTTCTCATTATACTGATAGAGAGATATATATACCCATAGTAGCTTGGTGTACCAAATGTTCACCAAGTGTGGTGAACATTTGGTACACCAAGCTACTTTGGGTATATTTTATTTATACCATGATCATCAGATTATTAAGAGTCGCTATTATTTTTTCCTGACTTTACTGAGCAGCAGACGTACACACATGCAAATCTGTTTTTGTTTACATGAGCACAGGTGGGCGGTACTTCCACTGTCAATTTTATCGCCGAAACGAAATGGAAAAAGAAACGCGTAAATCACAGGGCCTTTTTCATCTTAACAACATAATAACAAACTATTTCGAGTTATGGATGCTTTATTAACATGAGACAATGCATGTTTGTTAATTTTTGGTATCTTATGAGGTAAACCCATTTAAAAACTTAATAAATAATTGCTGCTTTCATTTCACTTTTCGCGAGGCGACAAGCAATAAATTTAGATGCATTTGCATTCAGGTCGAGGTCACCAAAGGTCAAATTGGATGTAGTTCCACTGTAGGTGTAAATTTTAACTATTGAAATCCCACTGCTTGTGTATTCACCACACAAGATGACCTTGGCTGTCAAAAAGTGTCATTAAACCCCAATAAAATGATATAAAACAAACCTAACATGACTAGTAGACAATACTTGCACAAAAATTCATTTTTTACCTCAAAAACATAGCTTATGACCCTCTCATTGGAATGTTCCACAGAGGGGTCATGAACTATTTTTTTGAGGCAAAAATTGAAAAATACAATATAATTTGAACGGTAATTTTTGTGAATAGTTCTGGCCGATTGCAGTCATTGTATTGTGTCTAAGATGGTTTAGGAAATAATTTACAGATTCCATCCACTTCTCCATTCTGTCATGTCAGATAAATATGTCTGTTAACAATGTGAGGTGGGGATATAGTGCTGTAAAATAATTCTTTTTTGACTCTTTATTTAATATTGTCTCTACATTTATAACAATATTATAAGTTATTATAAACCACTCAAACCTCAGACCATGTTACGGGTCAATTCATCACAATAACGTATATGTTCCAATAAGACCCTACCCATAGCTCAAAACCAAGACTTCGAAACACAAGAGGCTTATTTACTACACTTGTGATCGGTAAAAGTTGCCTTGTTCAAGGCAACTTTTAACGATCACAAGTTTAGTAAATAAACCTCTCATGTACCCCACGACAGCACTGGATAAATAAGCAATAAATCAGATAAAATCCTTCCATCTTAGTTCAAATCATAAATCGGATTGTTATTTAAAAAACACTCCATTCGGAACACCGCCTGCTGCATGTGTGAAAAATATAGAAAAATGAAGCGGTTTGCAAGTCACTCCATTGATGAAACAATTACGAAATGGGCAATGTCATTTCAAATATATTTAGTGTAGTGTCATCAGATGTTAATATATGCTACTGGAGCTGTAATCATAGAAAAAACTATACGCGAACCCTCATCCAATCAGAGGGCGAGGATTTTAGTCTTATTGGAACATAGTTTGTTTGTTTAATTATTAGCATTGTTGGTCACTTTCAGCATCTAAGGCACAATTAAGACCACAATACAAGTAAAAAGTGATGTTTAGCCAATCAAATACCAATTTTCCGATAAGAGTAAAATCCTGATTGGATGAGAGCTGGCATAGTTTCTTTTATGTTTACAGCTCCAGTAGCAAATGTTACCCGTCTGATGTCACCACGCGAAATTTATGAAATGGCATTGCCTGTTTTGTTATTGCTTGGTTAATAATTGTAAACAATTAGGCCTAAAAAAAATAAAAATCTGTTTCTCAGGCCCTCCCGCATGGTCCTTTTGGCTGCCGCATGCTCTCTTTTTATAACCAATGGAAACTTTAAAAAAATCAAAATTAAGTGGTTTATGTCTGATGTTTTACCAAAGTTGAAAAAATAGATAAATTTATCCCTTGAGTGCAAGATGGCTTTGCAATGCCAAAACATTGCAAAACCTTCTTGCTCTCAAGGAGCAAAATACACCACCTCCCATGCTATTCTGTAGATTATGAGGCCTAATACGTAAGCCAAGATATGAACTTTTGATGGCAAAGAAATAATTACAGAAATAAAAAATAAAATAAAAAAACGCTCACCCGCATGCAATTTTACAAATAATGGCCTGAGAAACAGAAGATCTACTTTGTGGGGCCTTAGTGTTTTCTAAAATTATTTTTATTAATATAAGCAGACTCTGGTTGGTGTGATTACTTATTTGCATTGAGTGACCTTTGAATGTACCTATCAACATGTTTACTAATACTGTTACATTCTATTTTTAGCTCACTAATTGTTTATTCTTGTCATACTTATTTACTTGAAATTAGACAGAAGGATCAAGTAACTTAATGAAGTGATTTAATTCAGCCAATCAGTAATTAGGGGAACAAAATTTCTCTTTCTGGAACTTTTCATCTGAAGACTATATAAATCGCTGTCAATAGACTTCAGGCATTTAATTCCTTCATCTCATTCTACTCATTGAAAAGCGACAATTGTTTATACATTCAGTATTTATTGAACATTGAAGATTATGATTATTACAGGATAGTGCATTTTATTATATGCTAGCCTGTGAATTATCGCAAATTATCTAAAAGATATTTCTCGATATCTATTGCCACGATGGATATCGAGGACTATCCATCAGTACCTTCCTAAATGCTGTCATGCTATGCCACATCATGTTGCTTTGAACCAACGATCAGTTGATCTTTGTTATTGTTTTGAAGTGTATGCATTTGGGGTTGAATCAGGCTGAATATTGTGCAATAAAAGGTCTCATGGCATATAATAAAAAAGAAAATGTACTCTATTTTAGTCAGTATCTAGAATTATCCCATGAATGTGGATCTGAAATTTTTATTTTTAATATTTTCAGGTCCACAATATGAATTTTTTCAGTAGTTTCCTAAATGACATTATGCTTTGACACATGACGTCATCTTGAAAGTTGCCATGAAGGAACGATCAGCAGCTTTTTGTTATTGTCTTCAAACTGTTTGCAGTCGAATTGGGCTGAATATTGTGCATTAAAATGTCTCATAGCATATAATAAAAAGAAAATCTACGCTGTTTTTCGCGTGGACCTGAAAGTATTATTTTTATTGTTGATTCTCAGATTTCTTTCTGTTACCATTATTGTTATTACACACTGTAACACTACCAACCCTTGACACAGCATCAATAAATGTCAGTTAATCACACCCATTAGTAATTTGGTGAAGGCATTTTTGAGTGAACTGAGGAAATAAAAATCAATATGACTGCTATGGCAAAATCAACATGGCTGGCATGGCAGACATATTGAATACAGTACAGTCGCCATGGACTGGTCAAAATCAACATGGCTGGCATGGCAGACATTGAATACACGACAGTCACCGTGGACTGGTCAAAATCAACATGGCTGTCATGGCAGACATGTTGAATACAGGACAGTCGCCGTGGACTGGTCAAAATCAACATGGCAGGCATGGCAGACATATTGAATACAGTACAGTCATTGTGGACTGGTCAAAATCAACATGGCTGTCATGGCAGACATACTGAATACAGGACAGTCACCATGGACTGGTCAAAATCCACATGTGGACAGTGATGTCCAAGCACGCATTTACCAGGTAATAAAAACAACTATCAGCAAAATTTTAATTACTGAAGCACCAGGTTGTACCTGGTGCTTCATTAATTAATTTTTTGAGAATCATTCATCTAATCAGTGTTTGGAATCTAATATTATTATATCCGTGAAAATATTGCCCACCCGTGGAAAGTAACCAGTGTACTGAATGGAATCCAAACAATTATCAAAAGGAACTTTCCATGACCCATTCGTGAGGTGAATGGCAGAAGCAAAAATTATGATGGCTACCTTGTATGCCAAAAAATATGCATACACGTGAATTATATTCAATAAAAAAATATTTTATTATAAATATTTCACTTATGTCCAACAAGCCAGAAAATAAGGTGACTGTCATCTTCAAAATGAGGTCCCCAGAGTGTGAATTTAGTGATGCTACCCTGCACTGCAGGGTAGCATCACTAAATTTACCCTCTGTGAACCTCAGTCTGAATCAGGATCTCAAAACTAAACAGAAAGAGATACCCAAAGGATAAATTGGCCCACTGTATGGGATAGCATAATCAAATTCACCCTCTGGGGACCTCATTTTGCAAATGTCAGACAGCTTATTTTCAGGCCTGATGTCCAATATGTTTTTTCTGTTTTATTCATTTCAGGTTCGATGTCTTCATCAATAATCGAGTGACGAGGCAAAAATAGGGAACTTTAGCACATCACCTTTTAACCCTTTACCTAACGAATCGCCCACATCCGCCCACGTAATATGCAAATTGAGCAGTTGAAAAAATTAAATTTTTCAAAATATTTCAACAAAACCATATCATGTGACCCCTCATTGGAATGAGCTCATTGAGCTCATTCCAATGAGGGGTCACATGATATGGTTTTGTTTAAATTGTGTGAAAAATTTTAAAAAATGATATTTAAAATAATAAATTTTTATACCGTCGGCGTTGGGTAAAGGGTTAACATCCGCCTCCACTTAGATAATGATTCATGTTGAGTAAAATGTACGAAAAGGAATTAAATAATATATATTTATTTATTTATTTATTCCAACTATCCACTTAATCTATTTTATTCAGTTACCCACTCGATCTTGTCTTCCAGTACAGAAAAGCACAATACAGTTTACAAATGGGTCACAATTTGCTCACATGAATTCACCTTGCTTCCATGATATGTCGAAAAGTTACAGCTGAAAATCGATACACAAGGGACGTATGTTCGAAAAGTCAATAACACTGATTTTTGTTTTGTTGTGCAAGTCATAGCCGAGGCATCTATTCCTGGAAAGTTATGCTTGGTATTCACACAGGTAAAAACAAAATTATGATTTGCCAATGAAGAAAAAATCTCAGCCATAAAGGCGAAAATATCCTGTCACTGAAATCGGTGCATGCAAAAAAACACTGCATCTAAAAAGGGGAATCTTAGATTAAATTTTGTGTGTCATGAAAAATGTAATTACGGTACATTTTATTGCCCATTCCACAAGGGATTTGTAAACTTGATACATTTGGGTCCATACCAGAAAATAAGTGGTCAGACAAGGCCAATGTCAGGTACAAAAAGGCCAATGTCTGACTGAGGTTTAAAATTAACAGTCAAAATGTCTGATGCCAAAATTATCAATGAAGTTCAGTGATCAGAACATTATGCATGTTGGAAATCAAGTACATAACTAGCAAGCCTCAAATTAATGATATTTTGATTTCTGGTCCTGGCAAGTTGGGAAGTGTGAAGAAAGAGACAGTATAGCTCATCAGTATTAACAGTATGTGAAGGAATACGATCTGATATAGTCATACATGTATCTAAATGATGTCTGAAGGGTAATTCAGTTCCAATTCAGAATGAAACCAATCATACCTTGTTTGGCAGGGCTCACTGAGCCCTGCCAAACAAGGTATGGTTGGATGAATTCTGAACAGTTTTAAGATGAAGGTATGTACACGCAAAACACATTATTTTGAATATTCAAACTCCATTTTGTAATATGTCCGATGTCATTCTTAAATGGCAGACATGATTCATTTGGTGTCTGACATTTTGTCTGGATGCACAGTGAAAGTTATTTTCAGGCTTGCTTGGGTCAAATGGCGATCGCAGGTGAGGTGATGGGAAGAGGGGTGCAGCATGGGAAGGTGCAAAAGGGGGAGGCAAGAATATTCTATTTATTTATTGGTGTTTAAGGTCACCTATTTTTGCACAATGGCTAATCATGACCACAACATGAGTATCAACTCAAGATCTGGGGTGAGCGTCAATAAGCCATGTTGCCCATTTTAGAGATGGTTTGCACCTCCCAAGCATTGGTGACTGGGTCCTATTTTACCAGTAAAACAGAGCCTGTTTACCACACTGAACATGCACTGCTTCACTTCCAGCGGTTCCCGCAGGGAAAGGATATTCAAAATGATGATTTTTTGACATGACATAAGAAGCATCAGCACATTTTTAGCCTACGAACCACTGGGTGCAACATAGTGCCAGTGGTGGTGCCAGTGGTGGTCCAAGAGCTGAAAATTTCTAGTTGTTCTTGTGTATTATTCGCACACATACTTTTCTCTGAAATTCATCCCATAATACTCCTGATAATGTTGAGTCCTTTAACCCTTTACCCTGTGGCTCAGTAGGTAGAGGTGCAGGCTGCAAGCCGAGAGGTCCTCGGTTCGAATCCCACCTGCGGCAACCGCGTTGTGTCCTTGGGCAAGACACTTCACCCACATTGCCCATGTGGGGGCACGATGGCACCATGTACATAGGCGTACTGCACGTCGATGGTGCGCATGTCTTCAACCAATCTAGCCCTGTCTGTGCTGCAGTGCAGTGCGGAGTTACGATGTTGGGGAGCTGGCAGCTGCTCGTCGTTGCTCGGTGGTTCTCTCCGGGTACTCCGGCTTCCTCCACCCGTAAAACTGTCACGTTCATGATTCAGGGCTCGATTTAACTGGATTAGCATAGCACTTTGCTCTCCAATTTCTGAATTTTGCTATTCAAGATTTATTAGTTTCAAGTGCTTTTGGATCAACTGCTAATCAATTTTCCAGGGTAAATAGTAAATTGCTATTCAAAATTTTCAGATTAAATCAAGCCCTGTGATTAGCCATTGTGCATAAATATGTGACCTTAAACATAAATAAATAAATAACCCTTTACCCAACGCAGACGATTTCAACATTTATTATTTTATATATCATTTTTTAAAATTTTTTCAAAAAATTTCAACAAAACCATATCATGTGACCCCTCTTTGGAACAAGCTCAATGCGCTCGTGCCAAAGAGGGGTCACATGATATGGTTTTGTTGAAATTTTTTGAAAAATAATATTTTTTCAGCTGCTGAATTTGCATGTTATGTGGGCGGATGCGCGCGATTCATTGGGTATAGGGTTAATACCAATTTTTCCTATACAGTGGAGCCCACTTAATTGGATATCTCTTAACCAAATAACCCTGTTAATTGAATATAATTTCCTAACACAAAACCATTTACCATGCCTCCAGTACAAATTTGACCTGTTAATTGAATATGGGTTATAGAGTAAACTCCTGTTAATTGAATAAAAAATATTGTATAAACCTGTTTAGAAATTACCCTGACTCTCCCCATTTTTCCTCTGTTTATAGACCTATTTGGCCTCAGTACATCCAATTCAGGCATTTAATCTATTATATCTTGTTTGACAGAGCTCATGGAGCTCTGTCAAACAAGATATAATAGATTAAATGCTAAGTTTAAGTCTAGAATACAGTAAAATGACGCTGTCCCTGTTAATTGAATACTCCTGATAATTGAATAATTTTCATTGGCAAAGTGGCTATTCAATTAACAGGGTTTCACTGTACCTTCAGTACTGTAGAAAATAACTGAAACCGAAAACCGAGCATAAAATTTCATAACCGTCCATCTCTAAATTGTATGTTGCAACAAGGGATAAAAAATAACTAAAAATCCACCTGTTCAAACTGACTTAGAGAAAAATTTGGATAATAATCAAGGAACTAATTTATATTGGCCATCACCAAGAAAAATGTAACCAACATTTGAAGAAAAAATAATGATGAAATTTATATGGTTTGATAAGAATCTCAAATTGATGAAAAACTACTTACTGAACTAATCTGATATAGGTTGTTACCTTTCCTGTAAGAAGTAAAAGGATGAAACTTAGAAACGATTTATATAAACTATTAACAGGTTTCTTTGATGTATCCTCTTTATCTAAACAACACCATGTCTTGTGTAAAGAAATTGCTTTTATGATAAATGAAAATGGATGGACGTTTTTTGGACAAAAATCATGAAAGAGTGAGATGAAATCAGATAAGCTGTGTCTGGAGGTGTAAAAAATAAATACTGGGAGTGTAAAAACATCACTCGGAGATAGGAATTTTTTTCAATTGCAGACATGAATCAGGTATTTCAGTGCATTCATCACCTCAACTTCATCCATCAATTCAATTTGGGATCCAAACATTTCCACCAACCCATTTCCCCAGGGTCATATCCTGCTACTGACATTTCTCTCTACCTCAAATTGAAAAGTGGACTTTCCCTCAAGACTACCATTAACCCTTTACCCAACGCAGATGATATCCAAATTTATTATTTTAAATATAATTTTTTAAAATTTTTCCAAAAATTTCAACAAAACCATATCATGTGATCCCTCGTTGGAACAAGCTCGACGAGCTCATTCCAACAAGGGGTCACATGATATGGTTTTGTTGTAATATTTTGAAAAATTTAATTTTTTCAATTGCACAATTTGCATATTACGTGGGCGGATGCGGGCGATTCGTTGGGTAAAGGGTTAATCACATACTAATACAAAAGCATAACTAAGGGTGGGTGTAGGGAGTGTGACTTCACCCCCCCCCCCCTATTTATTTATTTATTGATGTTTAAGGTCACATATTTATGCACAATGGCTAATCATGACCGTGACAGTTTTACGGGTGGAGGAAGCCGGAGTACCCGGAGAGAACCACCGAGCAATGACGAGCAGCTGCCAGCTCCCCAACATCGTAACACCGCATTGCAGCACAGACAGAGTTAGATTGGTTGAAGACATGCGTACCATCGACGTGCAGTACGCCTTAGTACACGGCGTCATCGTGCCCCCATGCGGGCAATGGAGATGAAGTGTCTTGCCCAAGGACACAACGCGGTTGCCGCAGGTGGGATTCGAACCGAGGACCTCTCGGCTTGCAGCCTGCACCTCTACCTACTGAGCCACCGTGCTCCCCCCCCACCCCCCAACTAATAATTTCTCAAGTCAGCACATTCTTGTGTGGAACTGGAGTCTAATAAATATTTTTCCACTTTTGTTAGCTAGCTTTGACACTTGGACTTATATCACACACAGCCAGTCAGACAAATGGAGGTCTATAGTTCCCAATTCAAGCTCTTGGGATCCAGTGTGACAAATTTAGAGTTTGGTATGTACTTTCCATTCTGAGAGGAATGCCCCCTTCTTCTCCCACCCCCCCCTTCCATTTTGTACAAAATAAATAACACGGAAAACGTAAATAGTGCACATGCATTGTGAGAAAATGGCTGACATGAACTCACTTCAATGTTAATTATCCTTTAACCCTTTACCCAACGAATCGGCTGCATCCGCCCACATAATATGCAAATTCAGTAGTTGAAAAAATACTATTTTTCAAAAAATTTCAACAAAACCATATCATATGACCCCTCGTTGGAACGAGCTCGTCGAGCTCGTTCCAACGAGGTGTCACATGATATGGTTTTGTTGAAAGGTTTTGAAAAATTAAGAAAAATGTTATATAAAATAAGAAATTTTGATATCGTCTGCATTGGGTAAAGGGTTAACTAACACGAAAGACAGATGACATTTGCACACAAATTCTTGAATAATTATTTTTTTTCATTTTGTGTGTCAAAAACACAGCTTATGACCCCTCATTCCAATGAAGGGGCATAAGCTGTTTTTGAGGTAAAAATAATGAAAATTGAACGATAATTTTTGTAATTAACGATGGCCGGTTTTGGCCGTTACATTGAGTAAAGGGTTAAATAAATCGATATCGATATATTAAATGCTTGAAATGTCAGTTAAAAATTGCGACATCGACGCCATAGCTGCGATGGGTGGTGCAATTTCAAAAAATTCTAAGTTCATCAAGGGCCATAACTCCAAGAAAAATATTTGGAACAACACATGCATTGAACAGTGGCTAGACATCAATAAGATACACTTACATGCCAAATATAAAGTCACTCCATCAAGTATTTCAAAAGTTATTGAGTTTTGAAACTCGGTCACAGACAGACCAACCGACCGACCGACCGACCGAGGGCCATAACTCCAAGAAAAATATTTGGAACAACACATGCATTGAACAGTGGCTAGACATCAATAAGATACACTTACATGCCAAATATAAAGTCATTCCATCAAGTATTTCAAAAGTTATTGAGTTTTGAAACTCATTGGTCACAGCCCGACCGACCGACCGACCGACGACCGACCGACCGGACCGACCGACCGACCGACCGACCGACCGACCGACAGACCGACAGACAGACAGATAGACAGACATTGCCACTTATAGAGCTGCTAGTTGCAGCTAAAAACAAAACATTATGAAAAGTGCACACTGACATGTGACTGTGTTAAGTCTGAATTAACTATTTTCATTCCTTTGCAAATATAATTTTTCAGTCAATTAATAAAAGCAATGAATATTATAATAATTACAAGATGTTTAGTTGGTGGATATGGAGTCACATGAAGTGAAGGGAGAACAGTACAGTGGAACCCTGCTAACTGAATGGCCACTTTGCCAATGAAAATTATTCAATTAACAGGAGTATTCAATTAACAGGGATTGTGTCACTTTCCTGTATTCTAGAGATAAACTTAGCATTTATTCTATTATATCTTGTTTGACAGAGCTCCATGAACTCTGTCAAACAAGATATAATAGATTAAATGCCTGCATTGGATGTACTGAGGCAAAATAGGTCTCCAAAGAGAGGAAAACTGGGGAGAGTCAGGGTAATTTCTCGACAGGATACAGAATTTTTTATTCAATTAACAGAAGTTTCTTCTATGACCTATATTCAATTAACGGGTCAATTTTGTACTGGAGGTATGGTAAATGGTTTTGTGTTGGGAAATTATATTCAATTAACAGGGTTATTCAGTTAAGAGATATCCAATTAAGTGGGCTCCACTGTATTAGTCAATGCTTTAGCTGAGCCTAATATTGTTCTCACTGAGCCTCATGTGACACCTGTATCCGCCAACTCAATTTCTAGAAACATTTTTATTATGAAAGCCTACAAAGTATTTGCAAATCATTTCAGGTTTAACACTTTACCCAACACAATTTCAAAATTTATTATTTGAAATAGGATTTTTAAAATTTTTTCAAGAAATTTCAACAAAACCATATCATGTGATCCCTCTTTGGAACGAGCTCGACGAGCTCGTTCCAAAGAGGGGTCACATGATATCGTTTTGTTGAAATGTTTCAAAAAATAATATTTTTTCAGCTGCTCAATTTGCATATTACGCAGGCAGATGCGGGCGATTCGTTGGGTAAAGGGTTAAACAAATGCACACCCATGCATGGGCCATGTCTCCTAACAGAAAGTTCTTACATTAGACATATTTTCAGACAACAAACTTTCAAAGTCAAAAGAATGGAAAAAGGGCCATGACGCAGCCAAAGTTGGCTGGACTGAACCAAAATTCAAACTTGACCTGAGTATTCTTGAGACAAACCTTTGTACAAAATTTGGTGTTGATTCAATAATTCAAACTGAAGTTATCATCCGCACACCAAATTTCCAAAGGTCAACAAAATAGAAAAAGAGCCATCATAACTCATCCAAAAATTGGTCGTACCGAACCCAAATTCGAACTTGACTTGCATATTTCTGACACAAACCTGTCTACAAAATTTGGTGTTGACTCAATAACTCAAACTGAAGTCCAAAAAATGGGAAAAAAGGTCATAACGCATCCAAAGTTGGCTGGATCGAACCCAAATTCGACCTTGACCTGCATATTCTTCAGACAAACCTGTGTACAAAATTTGGTGTTGATTCAATAACTCAAACTGAACTTTTCATCCGGACACCAAATGGGCCATAACTCAGTCAAAATTGGTGAAACCAAACCTTAATTTGAACTTGACATGTATATTCTTGAGACAAACCTATGGACAAAATTTGGTGTTGATTCAATATCTCAAACTGAAGTACATGCATACCATCCGGACACCAAATTTTCAAAGTTGAGAAATTGGGTGGAAAAGAGTAAAAAAAAAAAGGGGTATAACTCCAACAAACATTATAGGATCCAGCCGATATTCGGAATTCTCCTCATCATTGGTGTAACGTACATATACACCAAATTTGGTTTTGATTCAATGACCCAAACTTTAGTTATCACTCCAGATGCACGGATTCACAGATGGACGCAGCTGATTACAACCATCCTCTGGCAAAATCTTTTGTCGGGAAACAACTAAACTTTCCTATCGGCATTCATTTGTCACAAAAGGAGACCAGTAGTGATGCAATGCAAGGGGAGTAATCCAATATCTAATTGCCACTGAAATTACTGATTTATCAACTCGGTCATTTTGGGGTACATTTACAATTCTACCTGCTTTCTGACACTTCAAAACAGAAAATAAACTTTCAAAAGCCCCATTTAGTCAAATTCAGATTGCGATTTTTGCGATAAAAACAAAATGGCAGACAGTGACAATTAATATATATACCACCAGTGCAGGTATATTGAATTAATATGGGAGTCACTGTTGACCATCATTGTTTGTGTATTCCTCAGTCCTCAACGGTTATGACGGTGTTTTCCCACTAGACCAATTCCCTTTAGGCCAATTCCCAAAACACCAATTCCCCTTAGACCAACTACATAGAGTTATTGATTAAGGGTTCATTAGGGATAATTAGGAAAACATTTATTTATAAACATCTGCCCAACATCTATAAAATATCGATAAGCAAGAAAATGAGGCAGACTATCATCTGAAAAATGAGGTCCCCAGAGGGTGAATTTGGTGATGCTACCCTGCACAGCAGGGTAGCATCGCTAAATTTACCCTCTGTGAACCTAAATCAACCTGTACCAAGGTCTCAAACATAAACAGAAAGAGGTACCCAGAGGATAAACTGGCCCACTGTATGGGATAGCATCAGCAAATTCACCCTTTGGGGACCTCATTCTGCAAATGACAGACTGCTTATTTTCAGACTTGAATATCAATAACATTAAATACATTTATAAATATTTATAAATATATCAAATTATTGATATAGAATTATTTTTAAAGTAGAACACACCAGTTGGTCTGAGGGGAATTGGTCTTTTGGGAATTGGCCTCATGGGAGTTGGTCTTAGGGGAATTGGTCTAGTGGGAATGAACCATTATGACCATTCATCGTTAATCTATCCGGCTGGTGTAATATTGTAAGATATTGATGTCAAAATCCAGTATTTCCAATAACAATCATTTGGATGTTTGCAAATTGACTTATAGAAGTGATTTATAGTAACATTCATCCACATCACACCATTCTGCTTCACACGTTTATTGTTTTTTAAATTAAATAAAGGTCATATGGGGGATGGAGGGGAGGGGGACATATATCATTAATATGGAAGATGCCAATAAAATCCATTAAATATTGAGTTGGGCAGCCCATGTGTCATGATTACTACATGTTTTTTATTTAATATATTTCCAAAATGATGTGTACGTGTAAC
The DNA here is from genome assembly GCA_031216915.1 of Pictodentalium vernedei. Taxonomy (NCBI): domain Eukaryota; kingdom Metazoa; phylum Mollusca; class Scaphopoda; order Dentaliida; family Dentaliidae; genus Pictodentalium; species Pictodentalium vernedei. The sequence continues at coordinate 100,872,372 of CM062297.1, read as the reverse complement.
TACTGACTGACACCACCTGCCGAGTGAATTGATAAACAAAAGAGGGAGACGACTTACATAAGCTGATAGCTTTCCGTTGAATCCCTCTCATATACAGCGATCTATCTTCGTTTACCTTTGTTATTTTGTGTACTGTTGTACATTGTGTTGTTTGTTCTTCTTTGTATCTGTTGTGTACTGTATACAAATAACATAATTTCAAATAAATATTGTTTAAACTAAAAATTCTTGCCTTTTTTTAAATCCCTGGACAGAATTATATCTATGGACGGATGGACAAGATGATTTCAGTAGACAAAAAAGTAGTGGAAAAAAATGACAGAAAATTTGTACTTTGTAAATTTCTTTAATAAATCGGGATACGGACACCTGCCCCCCAGCTGTTTGCCCCCCTGTCAAAATTGACAGAAGAGGACACCTGCCCCCCTTAGGATTTTTCAGGACTGGACACCTGCTCCCCTACTAAATTTTATTAACAGGACACCTGCCCCCCCCCCCCCCAGTTAATTTTTATACCGTGGACACCTCCCCCCCCCCCCCCCCCCCCCCCTGCTGGCTTATAAACCTTGGACACATCTAATAATAAAAACTAAAAGTGTCAATTTGATTTATTTACAAAACAGAATTGTTTCAAATAACAACAATAACATACAGGTACATAATCTTGAGCAACAAAGCAGTTACATATAATACATAATAGCACATCAATACAATAAGAACCCATTTAATCTCATTTTAATAGCACTCAAGTATATTCCCCACCATTGCACATATATTTTTTTCTAGAAGGGTCGTATGAATTTCATAACACATTTGTCAACACTCGCTTGGTAGCTGAAATTTTCAACCCAACTAACAAACAACACTGTCATTCAATGAAACGGCAGAAATGTAGTTGTTAATGGAACGAGCTCAAAAAGCTTGTTCCACTAAAGCTAACTTTTCTATAATTTCTTAGACAAAAAATTATATATCTTCAGCACTAAATTGAACCTTTGTAAAATTTATTTTGTCAATGAAATGATAGAAATGTGGTTGTTAATGGAACAAGCTCAAAGCATACCAGCAAAAAGATAACTGTATGGATTCATAAAAATTAACTGGGGGGCAGGTGTCCTGTTAATAAAATTTAGTAGGAGGGCAGGTGTCCAGTCCTGCCCTCTTCTGTCAATTTTGACAGAGGGGGGCAAACATCCGGGGGGGGGGGGGGGGGGGGGGGGGGGGAGGGATTGGGGGGGGGGGGGGATTGGGGGGGGGGCAGATGTCAGGGATTCAATAAATCCAGACAAATATGTATGTCATTGGAACTGGCTCAATGAGCCAGTTCCAATGACATCCATATTTGTAATATTTTATATATTTTATTACACATAAATATTAAATTTCCTGTATTTTTATTTTTATTCTAGCATAACCGAGCAGAAGGTATGAATTAATAATTAAAAATGGGTACTTTTTAGCCATATTGCCTGCTATTGTGTATTCTTGTTTTCACAACATGGTTAACCACGGTGTAAAAAAAAAGCTACTGTGGGATTGCCAAGTTACACCGTACGGATGGACGACGCAATAAACCCAGCCTGGCGACATGGAATTGCAC